>JAQFVV010006290.1:213255-509404 GCA_028023455.1 Epiperipatus broadwayi
CCCGATCGTTAAAATATATATATATCATGCTAGAGTAGCACTCATCAATTGTTCCAGAGCATCATCTTCCACACACATATATAATCAGTGCTCGTTTTATATTAAGATAGCAAATCTTAAAACTTTAATTGATAGGCTGCAATCTATTTCCCCTCCAACTCTTCAACAATCCATACTATTAAAAATCTGACGTTGGACGCTAGCTGATACTATCATTACTGTAATATTGGCATCAGCAAGGGTTTGGGGCATTCCATCATCACATTTTCAATAGTATGAATGGCTGAAAAGTTGGAGTATGGAGTAGATTGAAGCCTATCAATTAAAGCTTAATGATTTGCTATCTTAATATAAACAAAGAACTTCTAGGTATTGTTTTGAGCTGGCTATTTTGAAATACGAACTCTAAGATATTTATTTATTAGTTCACAGAGGGCGGTACTGGATTTCTTAACCATGTGGGGTGATTTACTGCTTAGTATTTGTATATTCATTTCCGTATAGCGTTATGCACTGGGATTATTTTATATATATATATGCGTGTGTGTGTGCGTGTGTGGAAGGTGATGGTCTGAACTAACTGATGAGTAGTGGTTCAGCATGAAATATGTATATTGGAGATCATTTATTTTTTTCACATGTATGTGATCGTGTGTATCGATTATATGAGATGCACTGAATGGCTTAAGTGAGTTTGAAAGTATGTGTTCAAATCCTGTATAGTTACATAAAAATTCATGTAATAAAATATATCTGTGAAAATTTAAAAGTTATGTAAGCTTCTTATCTATATGCAAATAAATTAAAAATACTTCAATAAACTTACTAAACAAGTTGATCAGTTCGCCCCTTAGTTGTCTGTTGGTAAATTCCGGTTGAATTAATCTGTGCTCAAAATAAAATTATAATTTAACATTTTCACTATTACTGGACTCATTATTGATGTTTTTCTTTGTTGGATAGTTACACCATTTGCATATTTAGCTCAGAACTTAATCTTCATGAGATTTTCAATATTTGAGCTGTATTTGAATTACTATTGAAGAATATTTAGAAGATAAATAATAATCATAAATTTAGTGTGACAAGAGTGCTTCTAGAAATAGATTTTATTCAAGTTACAGCAAATCCCTTATTTTTATTCACTGCAATACTTGTGAACAGTATTTAACTCTTCATAGATATTGTCTCCTTCCCACTTTTATTTTTTTTCTTTATAGACTTTTCATACAATAACAAATTCTTGATTTTCATTATCTAGTAATTACTTCTTATCCATTGTTTTTTTTCTTTCCATATTTTTTTTTATTTTATATTAATTATTCTTAATTAGTTGTTTTTCTTTGCTTGCTTTTAATTCAAAATTTTATATCTTATTATTTTTTTTTTAAATAAAATGTATTAGCTAAAAAGATACATGAATAAAAGTGTCTATATAAACTTGAGTTTTGACTTAAAAACTGATGCTAGACATTATTATCTCTTTATACAAGTGAAGCTGAGGGGTATTTCATTTTCTTAGAACAGGTTGACACCAGCCCAGGATTCAGTGTGTAATCTATTGGGTGACAGAAGTCTATCTCTGTCATGAAAATTTGTCAAAATTTTGATATGTGTCTTTAACATTATTATCTGAGCACCAGAAGATGTGCTCACACCTGATGAGCCAGAGCACAAACATAAGGAATATGGACATTCTGATGGTAGAAAAACTCCTGCCTTGATAGCATTTTCGATACAGAGGGAGTATCTGTGGTCAAAGGACACCTGTTGGCAGATGTAGGATCTAAGTGAGCTTAAATAGGACAGAAATACAAAAGATGAGTAATGGTTTCATCTGCAGTTGAGTGCAGCTGACATGGTGTATTGAGCTTGGAGAATCCTCTTCTTGTTACCAAGAAGTGATTTGTAGGTAGGGAGTCTAGATTTAATTTTATCAGAAAATCTATGTATTTGGACTCGATGTACCAGTTCTTTGATTTACGTATCAGTGACTTATTATTTAGCCCTAGCGATTGTTGAGAGGCAGTGAGGTTTGGGTATCTTAATTTATGCATCTGCCAATATGTTTTCTTTCCATCTAAATAGATTTTGTTAATGTTATCATATTAGTGATGTGTTTCCATAGCTCTGTCAGCCACTTGCTACAAAATGGTGGTGGGGTATCTGTTGGATTTACTGGAATAAATGGTTCTTGTTCCAGGTATCTGTGATATGTGGATCTTATCACACACATCACTTTCTGAAGGAAAAGTGTGGATATGGAATGGAGGCCTAACCCATTCATGTCCTTTGGCATATGTATTTTGAATATAGTTATGGCAACTACTTTGCCTTTTCATAAAAGCCTGGAGCATAATGAGTTCATTGCAGTTTTAAAAGTCTTAGTAGGCCTAATTACTGGAAGAAAATAGTTTAACCTGGGAAAAATTAACATGTTCAATAGGGATGTTATCCCAGGCAGAGATAGGGTGACTCTGGAGAGTGAGGTTACAATTTTGCGAGTTTTTTCTAGTATTGAGTTTGTTATTTCTTTAGTCATGGCTAACTTTTTATCTTTAATTAGTTGTCTTTTAAAAGAATTTACCTTTAATCACATTATGAAATAAATCTATTTTACTTTTAAGAAAAAAGTAATTTTCAGTCTTTAAAAATTCAGTCTAAATTATTTATTTTTTCTTTAAATCTTCTTTATTTATACATTTATATTCTCCTTTATTAGGTCTATAGAAAGCCATAAATTATTTGTTTCTAACCATCTCTTCTGCTAATATTCAACGTGTGAAATATGTGATGATTTATATATAACTATGTATGAGTTTTTACAAATACTTCACATGATCATTTTATGAATAAAATTATAAATATTACTTTACTTTTAATAACATAATCACTGAAGTGTAAGTATCAATTTAGAGGATAGTTTTACTTAGTTTTGTTCCAACATGTTTAAGAATATTTGATCTATCTTTTTAATTAAATTAAGGCAGCATGTAATGTATGAAAACACCAATAATAGGGAAAATTTACGGGAATAAACTACAATTGAAATAAACCATGAGAAATTAAAATATTAATAATTGCTTGCAGACATTTAAAATATGAGGATTCTTTTAATTATATGTCTATATTCAAAAGTTAATAAAACGTGAGTTCACTGAAATATAAATAGATAACTGTATAATCTTATTATAAATGTTTTTTTTATGAATTGTTATGAAAAGATAAATATTTTTCTATGTATGCTTTCCATACAATTATTTAGATATCAACATGTAAGTACAATTTGTTATATTATTCTCATTCTGCTGATAATTAAAATTGTTATTGTTAATATATTTTTTTGCTTATTTCTTATCCGAATTCTAAGTATATTATTTTACTTTCACCTTTAATAACATTATTAATGTGTTGAGGATAACGGACAGAAAACATGGCTGGTTCCACGTAAAGACTTACCTTTATGTGTGTTCAGTCTGGTCGTTACTTGTGACCATTATAAATTAATCAATTAAAACTCCACTAGTAGTCATCGTTAGATATTCGTAATTCCCCTAGAATAATTTAATTCGTGAATATCATAAACTTATTATTATATATTTATTACCAATTACCATTTTGTTAGAAAACGGCAATTACCGTAATTTGGGGGCGGGGCTGTCTGGGATAATCTCCATCATAACAAACAGAAATTGAACCCAGTTCCGTTTTAAAATACTTTTTTATTAGTATTCGAAAAAAGTTAATCAGCCATTGAAGTGTGTCGAATATAAAATACTTGGACGGATAAAAAATATGAGAATTTATTTTTGTTGTAAAAAAAAAATAATAATAAATTTCTACACTTTGATCTTAGCTAAAAGGCCGAGAAGCGATTATGTGTATTTAAATAGCGATGGTAGTAGAAATAGATGGCTAAAAATAACTGTATGCAAATAAATAAAGTAAGGCATTAAAAATAAATACAATGCAGTGATAGAAAGGCTATATGATGGAAATATAGATGAGTATTATAGTTGTCAAATAAATAAAAGAACAAAAAAAAATATTAAAGTTTGTATATACGTTTTTCAATTATTATAGCAAAGTTAGCAGTTAATTTTATTATAATTTTTCTATATGATTATCTGAGTTAAAGTAAAAATGGGAGTTCAGGGAAATGAAACTAAGAACTCTATAAGAGAATTTATGAATATGATTAAAAACATGTTTGCAGAAATTAAAAAAGAAAATAGAAAGAACATGGAAAGCATGTTTAAACAAATGGAAGACCTTAAAATAAAAAACTAAAGGGCTAATGGAAGACTTTAAAACACAAAAAAGAGATTATAGAAGATATGCAAAAACAGAATGAAGAATTAAACAAACAAAGAAGAAATTTTGCTATAAAAATAATAGATGATAGAGCCCAACTCATAAATGGAATTAGAGAAAATAATAAAGAAAATGTTTTTGTAGATAAGCAAATAGATAAAGCTAATTATGATATAATTTCAAAATCATAAAAGATAGATATTAAATATAAGATGTATGAAACAGATAAAATTAATGAAAAAAAAATTAATGAGAAAGCATTAATTAAAAATGGTGTTTATAGTCTATATAAGTTTACAGTTAACAGAGAAGCCTTGAATGCTGTTGGTATTGTTATATTTTATCATGTAAGGTACACATAACATAAATAAAAGAAAATGTGAAGAAATGATTAATTTAGAAAATGAATTATGTTATTTAATTATGTATACATGATCAAGAAGATCATTTACATAGAATTTAATCTAAAAGAGTTTTAGTTGGTAAGATGTATAAAATAAAAAGTATCAGAAAACCACAAAACTTATAAGTTAAGGAATTAAAGAAGAGAAACCTTGAGTTAAAGCAAGTAATCATGTTAAATAAATGGTCTGAGAAATTACTAACTTCAAGAATTCATTATGTGAGATGAGAGATAAAAGATAGATCTAGAAAGCAATAAATAAAAAAATATTCAGATCATTTCAGTGAAGACCTGCTTGTTAATAAAAAATGTATTTAGAGAGAGGCAAAGTTTAATCCTTCTATGAATAAGGATGGACTGTATGTTGATGACCCTGGAATTATTTAAAAAGGAATACGTTATAGAAAAAATGGATAAATAATTTGTGTAGAATAGATTGTAAAAGTGCAAAAATTGAGATAGTTGACCACTATGTAATTTAAAATAAAATTATTTCCAGTGGTTTATTGATCATGTTGCTTTCTGTATTGGTGATAGATGAAGAGTTTTTTTTATTGTTTTGAGACTGTCATGTTTTTATGATACTTCAGAGACCATACCTCAGCACTACTCCCAACTATTTTATACTTATAATTATCAATCACTAAGTATCAAGAGAGAGTCAGGCCTCTCAGTTTCAAGAGTGCCCAAGGCATAATTCTTACATAGCCTTTATGTCTAGAGCATGGCTATTTGTATTTTTAATTTTATTAACTTAAATCAAATGATGATTTTATTATTAAATTTCCAAAGCTGAGTTCAGCTTGTATTTAATCTGCAATAATTTTAGCAGTACAATGATAATAGGCTTCTGCAAAATCAATCATAAATCTTAATGGATACTTATTCTTATGGAGATTTACATTAGCAAATATCTATAGAATGGCAGTTGCTGAATGATATATTTTAAGGTAATTTCAATAAGAAAGTGCTTTGTTATCATGTTTTCCAAGGTGTGTTTTAATGTTATAATCCTTGACTCACTGCAATTTAATCAAACTAATATTTATATATAAAGAAACAGTAAATCATTCTGTATTTTTATATTGGACTATTTCCATCATCTAATATGTGTGTTGAATGTCTTTAGAAAAGTTTAATTTTTAGTTAAATATTCCAAATGCATTCAACTGTTAGTAATATCACAGCAAACAGGTTAGTATATGCACCAACTGTTAGTAATATCACAGCAAACAAATGTTAATAATATCACAGCAAACAGGTTAGTATTAAACTTTTCTAAAGACATCATTCAACACACATATTAGATGATGGAAATAGTCCAATATAAAAATACAGCTAGAACACCATCATCACAAACCTTCAGAAAAACAGTAAATCATTCTCTCTCAGGTTAGGAAATGAAAAATACTCTGAATGCTAATCAAAGGATAAAGAATGGAATCAATTCATGATTCATGGAACTATTATGTTTATAAGCATACATTTATCAATATTTGTATTAATAATCCATTAGACTAGAGATTATCCATTTAATGAATAATATTTCTGTAGTTCACTACAGCACCTTCACTCAAGATATGAAAGACTAGTCAATAAGTTTGACACATCAATTAAACTATGGTAGTTTCCTTTCTATATACACTGAACAATGACAAATATATGTGTAAGAGAATGTAATCTGGCCTAACTGATGACTACTGGTATAGCATAAAATGTGCACTTTGGGGATCATGTACTCTTTCATACATCTATGGTCATATGTTTTATTTACACACCTTCACAGGGTGTTAAAAGTGGATAGAAACCAGAGTCAAGTAGTGAAAATTACACTACAGAAATGTTATTGATTAAATACATTTATCAACATAGTTGATATATTACACTAGGTAAAATTGTAAATAACCATAATATTTACTACAATACTAAAATACTAATTAGAATACATATTAAGCTATAAACTAGGTTAGTGCATAATCTTTTCCAATCGCATATACTTTCTACTGTAGAAACAAAAACTTAAATTCTCAAATAAACATTACATGGTTACCTTATCTTAACTGAAGTATTTATTTATTAAGTTTATACAATACTTTTTATTGTTTTGCAATATTTTTTATTGCTTTCTAAAATTAATAAATTATTAAAACCAAAATTTTCATTGCAATTTGCTCTGTCTTCGGTAATTTTTTATTCAACATTTTAGCTAATGTATTCTTTTTTAAAAGAAAAAAAGAAACAAATACCTACACTCACAAAGTCACATTGAGATTCACATATTTAAAACTGTCCAATCATTTAAATATTTTTTTTTCTTTTTTATCCACCCATGATAAAATGTATGTAATATATTAAATTATTTTGTTATAACATTTAATAATTTGTTAAATTATATTTTTTATTTAGCTATTGAACATTTTATGTTGAAATCCAGCAATAAGAATTCAATATATTCTCCAAGATGTCATGATTTTATAAAAACATTTTATTCACCTGCATTTTTTGGATCATCAATTGGTCCTTGCACTGAAGCAGAAATTATTTTTATTGTTGGGAGTGTACGTTATTACTATTTCTCTACTTACCTAAATAAGATTTTAAAAGTTAGTTATCAATAATTGTATTTATTTACTAGTACTTTAATTAGTAGAAAACTTCTAAAATTCTTCTGCTGATGGAATAAAATATATTGGAAGTTCTATAATCCAGAGTGTCCAACAAATCCATCATAATCTACCGGTCGATCGCAAAGCCGTTTGTGGTCGATCGCAAGGCCAATCTGGCAGGAATTGTTGGGTAATGAGTGAAACAAATTAATTCAAGCTTTTCAAGTTTTTTTTTGTTATTTTGTTTTTGTTCTAATTTTTTTTTCCAATTCTAGATAGGTGAAGTTTACTATGCCATATCATTATTGAAAATAATATTTTTAATCTTGATTTAATGTAGCAAATTTGAATTAATAAATATTGTTAATAATTACTCATGTTGCTTTAATTCCCCCCGGACATGAGTTTTTTGGCCTGTTAAATAATTATTTTTTACTATCTAGATATATAAAATAGTAAGTATTTCACACATCCCTCCACTTAGACTACGCCTATGACAACAAGTCGATCGCAACACATTTTTAAAATAAAAAATAGATCTTATGAACACAAAATTTGTCCACCCCTGCTATAATCATTACAAGAAGTTGAAAACAATAACACATGAGAATGATTAATCATATGTTAACATCAAACGTATTGGAATAATTTGAAAATATACTGCTTCATAAAATACAAATGCATTTATACAAATAAAAAATTGTACAAAGGATCTGGTTTTATTGTTACTGATTATCATTAATATTCACTACAGCAAAATTTATTCGAAGCCATTTGCGTTTAATTTACTTAAAATCATACAAAAAAAAAGAATCAGTTTTAACGGTTTGATGAGAAGTAACTGCAATTATATATAAAAAAAATATATAACGACAAAAAAATTGCAGATGACTTTGGATCATTATAATAAATTTGTGAAGAACTGCTACTTTACATACATCAATGTGCCCTAATAAAAAGATAATTTCTTTTCTATGCAAGTGCCTATAATTCAACATTTGAATCAATACATATGTAACATATTGGGATAATTTAGTTATTCACCAAAATAAATTTAAAACACCAGCATGTTTCCACCATGAACTATGATAGGAATGTGGCATTGAATTTTGTATACCTCTTTGTAAATCATCTCTCTTTTTTTTTTTTGCCACTCAAGATTTTACTGTCATAATACTCCAAATTACTTCAAACTCCAGAAGTAGTATTAAACAATTTAAAGCAATATTTAATATTAGCATCAACACTGTGCCATATTTATTTTCTTAACTCATGATCCAACTACATTAATGCATTACAATTTTATAATGAATAATTATGTTATGCCACTATGTAATACATCATTGATTCAGAAATCCTGCTGCAGGCAAATGAAATGAAAAGCAGTTTACAGTACCATTTTCACTGGAATTCACGGTCTAAAATATATAGGAAATGAAAATCTGTTTATTTTCTATTTTGAAATGAAGTTTTTTTTGCAACAAAACTTTTTTTCAGAAAACCTTTAGCATATTTTACAATTAAATTTACTGTATTTTATTCTCAGACACATTTTTCCATTAAATGAAATCAATGTGCTGCCTTTAGAAAAACTTTAAGGAAATTTCAAACAAGTCTGATTCTACTTTCTAAAGCAAGTTCATCACAAAATTAAGTCAAGATGTGTCTTTACACTCAGGAAATACATATATTGGAGATTATTTATATTTTTTACATATATGTGGTCATGTGTATTAGTTGTATAAGTTGGAATGGATGACAGAAAAGAGCTTGAAATTCTGAATTGATATATATATACAAACCATTATACAATTACAAATATCCAGTAACGGCCTCTGTTTAAAGATCATATCTCAATAATAGATCTTTAAACAGAGGGCGTTACTGGATATTTGTAATTGTATAATGGTTTGTATATTTTCCATAATTATTTCAGTTAGTGTTAACAGTAACTTTCTTTTCATATATATATATATATATATATATATATATATATATATATATATATATATATATATATATATATATAAAATAAATTCTATACCAAGCAGCAAACTGAAAAATTTACCATTTGATACGTGCACTTCACATTTTACAATCATATAAGGGCATCTTTATATAAAAAAAAATTAAATAGATTTATGTTTCGAGGTTAAGGGGCTTATTATCATAAATGATAGAAAAATAGCTCAATATTCTGTTAATTTAGATAAAGTAGTTATTCCATTATGATTAAATATTATTTATCACATTAAATAGAATGACAGTATACCGAGATATGAGCACGGTTTTCTACCATATCAGCTACCAAATATTAAAATTTAATCGGACTCTCAAATATGTAACAGTCCAAGCAAAAGTCACTGAATACTTTTCTACCAATGCTAGATTATAAAAAAAAATTAAAGTTATTTTTATCAATAATTAATAAATTAAACAATCCTTTATAGATTGGTTTAAAATAATAATAATAATTTATAAATTAATTTTAAATTGTCAACAATATTACAGCCATTAGCATTATAAAGATCTAGAAAAATGAAGTTCATGATTTTGCTTCTCATTGTCCACATTAAAATTTTCACCATCAAACTTATATAGTAATTTGATGGCTTATTCATAAAGTATTTGCCATAAAAATGAAAAAAAAATCCAATTAGGATATAATATTCATTATTTTCATTTTTATTTTAAATAATTTTCATAAATTAATAAATACTTTCTTTCATACAATGAAGTAGAAGATAACTAATTTCATATGTTTTCTTTAGATTTATTCAAAATCAATGACTAAATCCAAAAGAGCACTATGTAAATTAGCATGTTTTTACAATAATACTTGTTTTTGCTATTTTCTGACAATAAAAATCATATCTATAGTGTTCCTTGATTCCTTAAAATCATTCTGAGATTTTGATATTAGTATGAATAATATTAATCTATACAATAAAATGTTAATTGAGATGATATAGAATCTGCTATTGTGAAATCATTTGTTGAAATGTTTTTGTGGATAATCTGATTGTAAAGAAAAGGCACATGCACATATTCTAAACACAGGATGTTAAATGTTTTCACGGAAAGTTATGGCCCAGGATGTAATACTTATAAAGAGTTACAATTAGAAAAAAAATGTTATAATCTTTTATTGAAAAAAAAGTAAATAAATAAAAGACTTCATTACAAGATGTAAAACAAACATATCTGCATTCATCATATAATATATACGAACACAGAAGTAAACATCATTCCAAACTGATCTTCAACCTTTATGTCTTTATCTTTATATAGGTTACCTTTGTTTTGTTTTTTTATATAAAAAAAATACCTTTCTATAAACAGCAGTTTACATTTATGTTTATCATTTTTTTTATAAATCAGTAGTTTAATAAACTGTTCACATTTATAAACTTCATTTTCCATTGATAAATTATTCAGTTTTAAATTTGGTTCAGTTTAATTATTTTTTTTACAGAAAATCGAAATAAATTTAGCATATTTATTAGGTAAATGATATTACATTTTTATTTAAATAATTTTAATTCTATAATACATATATATATATTGTACATATTGAATATTTATGCGCGTTTGTTTTTTTTTTTTTGAATGCCGCTTTAATTTTCGTACAATTTACATACGATTAATATATTTTTAGCCAATTTAAAAATATTCTATAACATTATATAATATACTTTTAATGGAAAGTTTTTAAATAAATAAGTTTATTAATCAAAATCAAAAGAAAAGAAAAGTTGTCTTAAAGAAACATAATAATCTCATAAATCTTTTTACTTTTGATTTATCTGTTCATATATTATATAAATGTTTTCTGTGATTTATAGCCTTATTGTTTTTATTGTTCAAACCATAAATAAAAAAGTAATAACAATAACAAAAGTTGTTACTCTCTGTTTGGTGTCGTTTGTGTTGTATTTATATGGAGTGACTTCTTATATTCATTCACATTTATTTATTAATGCCATTCATACACAAGTACTGAAAGAGCAGATTAATTTTAAATATAAACCAAACATGATGAAGAAATAAATGAAAGGCAAAATATTAAAATTAAGATTTTCTGTTAAATGAACAACTTAATCACTATACCACGAATATGATCACATATATAATTTGGTTCTTTTATTATTTAATTACTTTTATTGCTATCTTTTATTTTTGAAAAACTTTAACATTTTGTTTAATTGTATTCTAATCAAAAACATAATCTTCCAAGAAAAAACACACTATATTGTATCTATTTAGAGATTCTTAATCTTTAGAATATTAGCATGTCTCCCTTTCTCAAAAAGTACTTTAAAAATATATTATTCTTGATCAGTTATTCTTTTATAATTGTAGATTATAAATATTATTACCAGATATCTGTTAAACATACACACTATACTTATGAATTTACCATTCCAAAGACAACGTTTTTTATATATAACTTTTATTTAACAAATTGGAAGGCTACTATTCCTAAATATAACTTTTTAGTGGAAGTGTTTATATAATTGTAATGAAGTGATTTATTTTTTAGTATAAATGAATAGAATATGTTGGGGCCTATGCTGAATTACAACCTCCACATTTATATTTTTATCTAAAAGATGAAGTCTTATAATACTAGAGAAATGAGACCGTTTTTAATAATATTATAAGTTTGGAAAATTAAATGATATTGTATTTGTATAAAGAGAAGTAACAGAAGAAAAATTAGATAAAGGCTTTGTTATTTTGGGGTACCAAATCTCTTTAAATGAGAAATGGTTAATTAAGTATGCTTTATTAACAAAGTAATCCCAAATCTATACTGAATGAAGTGAAAAATTATGATTAATATTTATATACTAAATAAATACCACCCTTAATAAATGCCAATATTGTATACACAATATAGAATAATGTATTTAAAAATTGTGATAGATATATAAATCAATAGTTTATAATGTTATTCATTTACAAATAACTCTTTTATTCCTATGTGCTAAATTTATAATATATTATATTAAAAGTAAATAAAATTATTTAAGCTCAATGATTATATAAAATTTATTATAAATAATTTACTGACTAGCTTTTATTTTGGCATCATACCAATTAATATTCATAAAATAGATTCATTTTTATTAAATACTAAATTCTAATATAATAATAAAATATATTATTTTATTAATTAAATTGTATATGTTTATTTTTGTAATAAGATTCTCAATTATTATTACTATAATACATATCTACTAATTTGAATAAGACTTTTAACTCAAATTTAATTAAAAAACAATAATTATATTTACAAAAATAATACTAAGACAATTATTTAATATACTTTAATAATTTAAATCAATAGGTTATAAAATATTATACCTGTTTAAACAATAAGATGGTGCAAGACATTATACATTTAAAAAAACTACAAACAAAATATTATTTATTTGTTGTCTCCAATAGATTATATATATATATATATATATATATATATATGTAATCTATTGGAGACTTATAATAAATATATATATATATATATATATATATATATATAAGATAAGTAATTTGTTACACTTTTCCTACTGAGTATTTATCAGTAAACATAACAAATTATTAAATAGAAAATTATTATGATGATTTAAATGTAAACCTAAAATTATCTATTAAAATTTTCTCTTGATTATTTTTTATATTTATGTGTTCACTCTGATATCTATATATGTTAAATGACCTTTTAAAACAAAAGCAATATTAAAGCAATTATAATTACATAAATAAAATATACAAACTGCTGGAATAATGATCAATATTTATCACAAAATTTCTCTAATTTTAAAAACAAATTTTATTATGTTTGCATATAGAATGTCCCAATTCTAATCCATAAAGGGATTATATTTTAAAATTCAACAATTTCAAAAACTCATTTCTTTTAAAAGTATTCATAGTTTATTCAACAAGCTGAATATTAATAATTCCTGGTAAGATGTCATCCTGTAGTTGGCATTATTTAATAAATATTATTTCTTTTTAAATGATAATTATTCTATTTGAATTATAATCTTAAGCAAATTAGTTATTTTCTTTATTAGCATCAGGAACACACACTCATATATATATATATATATATATATATATATATATATATATATATATATATATATATATATATATAATGAGTGTGGTAATAGCTCTAAACAACTTTTTTTTGTAAATGCTGGAAGAAAAAGCATTTCAAATCTCTATCTATAATTATCCCTATCCCCTATGCAGTTTTGAGCTGATGGCTTTCCTCAGTAAAGTGCTATGGACATCAGACACTGATTTAAAATACCAATTCAAGTCCAGCATTTATCTAATACTTAACTGTTAAATAAAAATCTGAAATTTTGCTTGTACTAAAAATGTAATATAATGAGCATGCTAATAGCTCTAAATAAGCTTTTTCTGATAAATGCCAAAAAAAAAAAAAAACATTAAATATTTCTATCTAGAATTATCCTTATCCACAAATTGGTTTTGAACTGATGGATTTCCTCAGAGAGATACTACATTATTCTGATACTATATCTAAAATACCAAATCAAGTGCAGCATTTAATTAATACTTAATTATTAAGTAAAAAAACTGAAATTTTCAGACATTTATGTTTTCAAATCCAGTTATCTAATATGGTTATGATTGATTTTCTTATATATATATATATATATATATATATATAATAAATATCAATCATATATATATATATATATATGCATGCATGGTTAAACTTTTCCAAATTTTATAACTTTTAATTATTTCATTTCTTAAATAATTATTATTTTATCCTTTGTAAATTATTGATTTACCTGTTGTCATTCTTATATAGATGTACAATATAAATATTAATTAACGTGGTTTTAAATAAGCATTTTAAATATTCTTCCTTCCTAAAATGTTCTTAAAACAAATTCCATTTTAGTTATTTCATGCTCCCCTCAAAAATTAAATTGTCTTTGAAGCAAATGCAAATTTCCCTATTTAGATCATTATATTGTTGTTTACTTAAAGCATTTTTGAATATATATATATATATATATATATCACTGTTTTAAAAAAATAATGTTTAATACATTATATTAAATGAACTGATAAAAATCCTCACACCCACATACATATATATATATATGACTATAGATGGCGTTATACCAAAAACACCTTCAAGCATTTGTTTACATAAACGTCAGAGCGAGTATTTCACTATCTCTAACTTAATTTCCACCTTCATATCATGATTTCAAGCTATTTGCTATCGTCAGTGAAAGACAGGATTAAGAAACTAGATCTAAAACACAAACTCTGGGCGTTTAAGAAAAAATTTCTATTCAGCTTGCAAGCGTGAATCTTTTAGACACGTAATGTCTTCAAACTCAGCATAGCATGCCAGATAGCTACATGGGTCTGATATCAGTTCAGCATCACCACATAGTAGAAGCCTCTGCAATATATATCATTGCAAGAAAGACCTCAAAGGTACATTTATGAAAAACAAAAAACACAAGTTAAAAACTTGCATACGCTTGTATTTATGACTATAGATGGCGTTATACCAAAAACACCTTCAAGTGTTTGTTTACATAAACGTCAGAGTGAGTATTTCACTATCTATAACTTTAATTTCCACCTTCATATCATGATTTCAAGCTTTTGCTATCGTCAGTGAAGGACAGGATTAAGAAACTAGATCTAAAACACAAACTCTGAGCATTTAAGAAACAATTTCTATTCAGCCTGCAAGTGTGAATCTTTTAGACACGTAATGTCTTCAAACTCAGCATAGCATGCCAGATAGCTACATGGGTCTGATATCAGTTCAGCATCACCACATAGTAGAAGCCTCTGCAATATATATCATTGCAAGAAAGACCTCAAAGGTACATTTATGAAAAACAAAAAACACAAGTTAAAAACTTGCATACGCTTGTATTTATGACTATAGATGGCGTTATACCAAAAACACCTTCAAGTGTTTGTTTACATAAACGTCAGAGTGAGTATTTCACTATCTCTAACTTTAATTTCCACCTTCATATCATGATTTCAAGCTTTTGCTATCGTCAGTGAAGGACAGGATTAAGAAACTAGATCTAAAACACAAACTCTGAGCATTTAAGAAACAATTTCTATTCAGCCTGCAAGTGTGAATCTTTTAGACACGTAATGTCTTCAAACTCAGCATAGCATGCCAGATAGCTACATGGGTCTGATATCAGTTCAGCATCACCACATAGTAGAAGCCTCTGCAATATATATCATTGCAAGAAGACCTCAAAGGTACATTTATGAAAAACAAAAAACACAAGTTAAAAACTTGCATATGCTTGTATTTATGACTACAGATGGCATTATACCAAAAACACCTTCAAGCATTTGTTTACATAAACGTCAGAGCGAGTATTTCACTATCTCTAACTTAATTTCCACCTTCATATCATGATTTCAAGCTATTTGCTATCATCAGTGAAGGACAGGACTCTGAGTGTTTAAGAAACAATTTCTATTCAGCTTGCAAGCGTGAATCTTTTAGACACGTAATATCTTCAAACTCAGCATAGCATGCCAGATAGCTACATGGGTCTGATATCAGTTCAGCATCACCACATAGTAGAAGCCTCTGCAATATATATCATTGCAAGAAAGACCTCAAAGGTACATTTATGAAAAACAAAAAACACAAGTTAAAAACTTGCATACGCTTGTATTTATGACTATAGATGGCGTTATACCAAAAACACCTTCAAGCGTTTGTTTACATAAACATCAGAGTGAGTATTTCACTATCTCTAACTTAATTTCCACCTTCATATCATGATTTCAAGCTATTTGCTATCGTCAGTGAAGGACAGGATTAAGAAACTAGATCTAAAACACAAACTCTGAGCGTTTAAGAAACAATTTCTATTCAGCTTGCAAGCATGAATCTTTTAGACACGTAATGTCTTCAAACTCAGCATAGCATGCCAGATAGCTACATGGGTCGGATATCAGTTCAGCATCACCACATAGTAGAAGCCTGTGCAATATATATCATTGCAAGAAAGACCTCAAAGGTACATTTCTGAAAAACAAAAAACACAAGTTAAAAACTTGCATACGCTTGTATTTATGTAAACAAACGCTTGAAGGTGTTTTTGGTATAACGCCATCTATAGTCATAAATACAAGCGTATGCAAGTTTTTAACTTGTGTTTTTTGTTTTTCATAAATGTACCTTTGAGGACTTTCTTGCAATGATATATATTGCAGAGGCTTCTACTATGTGGAAATGCTGAACTGATATCAGACCCATGTAGCTATCTGGCATGCTATGCTGAGTTTGAAGACATTACATGTCAAAAAGATTCACGCTTACAAGCTGAATAGAAATTGTTTCTTAAACGCTCAGAGTTTGTGTTTTAGATCTAGTTTCTTAATCCTGTCCTTCACTGACGATAGCAAATAGCTTGAAATCATGATATGAAGGTGGAAATTAAGTTAGAGATAGTGAAATACTCACTCTGACGTTTATGTAAACAAACGCTTGAAGGTGTTTTTGGTATAACGCCATCTATAGTCATAAATACAAGCATATGCAAGTTTTTAACTTGTGTTTTTTGTTTTTCATAAATGTACCTTTGAGGTCTTTCTTGCAATGATATATATTGCAGAGGCTTCTACTATGTGGTGATGCTGAACTGATATCAGACCCATGTAGCTATCTGGCATGCTATGCTGAGTTTGAAGACATTACGTGTCTAAAAGATTCACGCTTGCAAGCTGAATAGAAATTGTTTCTTAAACGCTCAGAGTTTGTGTCTTAGATCTAGTTTCTTAATCCTGTCCTTCAATGACGATAGCAAATAGCTTGAAATCATGATATGAAGGTGGAAATTAAGTTAGAGATAGTGAAATACTCACTCTGGCGTTTATGTAAACAAACGCTTGAAGGTGTTTTCGGTATAATGCCATCTATAGTCATAAATACAAGCGTATGCAAGTTTTTAACTTGTGTTTTTTGTTTTTCATAAATGTACCTTTGAGGTCTTTCTTGCAATGATATATATTGCAGAGGCTTCTACTATGTGGTGATGCTGAACTGATATCAGACCCATGTAGCTATCTGGCATGCTATGCTGAGTTTGAAGACATTACGTGTCTAAAAGATTCATGCTTGCAAGCTGAATAGAAATTGTTTCTTAAACGCTCAGAGTTTGTGTTTTAGATCTAGTTTCTTAATCCTGTCCTTCACTGACGATAGAAAATAGCTTGAAATCATGATATGAAGGTGGAAATTAAGTTAGAGATAGTGAAATACTCACTCTGACGTTTATGTAAACAAACGCTTGAAGGTGTTTTTGGTATAACGCCATCTATAGTCATAAATACAAGCGTATGCAAGTTTTTAACTTGTGTTTTTTGTTTTTCATAAATGTACCTTTGAGGTCTTTCTTGCAATGATATATATTGCAGAGGCTTCTACTATGTGGTGATGCTGAACTGATATCAGACCCATGTAGCTATCTGGCATGCTATGCTGAATTTGAAGACATTACGTGTCTAAAAGATTCACGCTTGCAAGCTGAATAGAAATTGTTTCTTAAACACTCAGAGTTTGTGTTTTAGATCTAGTTTCTTAATCCTGTCCTTCACTGACGATAGCAAATATCTTGAAATCATGATATGAAGGTGGAAATTAAGTTAGAGATAGTGAAATACTCACTCTGATGTTTATGTAAACAAATGCTTGAAGGTGTTTTTGGTATAATGCCATCTATAGTCATAAATACAAGTGTATGAAAGTTTTTAACTTGTGTTTTTTGTTTTTCATATATATATATGAAAAACAAAACACAAGTTAAAAACTTTCAACACTTGTATTATATATATATATATAATATATATATATATATATATATATATATATATATATATATATATATATATATATATATATATATAAAAAAAATATAGCAAGAGAAATAAGTAGGAGAAAAGGTCCAGAAGTTAAAACATGACAAATTTATATCATTATTTGGTAAAACTGACTTTTAATGGCCACAATCTTTCACCCTCTGTTTTTAAAAAATTGAACTATATTTTATTCATACTTTGTAATTGTAAGTATTTTTTACATGAAGGTTAATTTTTTTTTTTTAAAAAATTACATTTTTATGAGCAATTTTGAGCTAGGTTATGTGGCCAAACTTAACAAGTGTCATGAAAAAGTTCCTGCTGTCAAAATTATGAACTACTTTTGCCACATGTAATTTTTGCAGTGTTCACTTTCCGGTCAACACTTTGACATATAAAAAAAGAATGGCAGAGAGAATTTCTATCACTTCTTTGGTTCCCCAAAATGAAATTTTAGATGTTGCGAATGTTCTGGCAGAAATCTGGAATATACATCATTTGCTGGAAAAATTTTAAACTCTGGAATTGATCATGAAATGGCTGTCCAGGAGGTGCTTATTGAAAAATACTATGCCATGTCTGCGATGTAATATTCAGTGTTTGCTGGTAAAATATTTGGACAGTTTAGATGGTGTTAGATGGCAATGCAGAATATGCCACCAACATACATCCATAAGAAATGGGTCATTTTTTTCCTGAAGCCACCTGTCTTTGAAAACCATTGTTCATATGATGTTTTGTTGGGTGAATAATTTGCAATGCACTTTATTGTTCATGAGACTGATGTTAGCGAATGAGTGGTCATAGACTAGTGTCCTTTTTTGCCAGGAAGAATGTACTACATATTTCAACAGAAATCCAGCATTTGTTGGCAGATTTGATGACAAATGCCAAACCTGGATAGTGGAGATCGATGTATCCCATTTTTTTCACTGAATACACCATAAGGGGTGATGAAAGAAGGACATTGGGCATTCAGTGGGATAGAGAGAGGGTCAAAAAATGTTTTTAACAGAAATTGAAGATAAATCAGTGGCCACTCTGGAACTGCTCATACAGCAACACATTTTACCTGGTGTGCATATAACTGTTGATGGCTAGTATGCATATAGCAATATAAGTGGTTGAGCTAATGTGATATACCTTCACTCTGTCATCATCTACCAAGACAACTTTGTTGACCCAGGTGACAACTTATTCACACTAGTAATATGGAAAATATGTGGATGAGAGCAAAGCATAAATTAAAATTCCAATTTGCTACCAGTAAGGCTTTCTTTTCATTCTATTAACAGAAATTTGCATTTAGATCTATGCACAAAAATGCCATCGTTATCGGAAATTTCCTCATGTGCATAGCTCAAAACTATGCATAAAAATATATATTTTTAATTTTTTTTTTATTAACCTTCATATAAAAAATACATTTAAAGTTAGATATAAGATGTGATATGTTGGACTATTTCCATCATTTATGAGTATATGTTGAATGTATAGAAAATTTTAAACTTTATTTAAACTTTCCAAATACAAACAACTTGTTAGTAATAACACACAAATAGACAATACAGGTTAGTGATTACACAACGTTTTGAGTAGTATTATTCTCTACTCTTCTTCAGGTGTCACTGGCCTATATGCACAGTGACAATATTTGCTCAGAAGTTGCATTCACACCTTTAGATTCTTGAGTATCGAATTTAAGGCAAACTCTCTACCAACTGAGCTATTTTGTCAAAAGCAACATATAGTAGAAACTTGATATATTTATATATGAGGGTTGGTTCAAGTTTTCCTGAGTCCTTTAATTTTTTTTTAAATATGGCTAATTATTATTATTTTTATTTTTATTTTTTTCTAAGAGCAAGATTAATTAGAGACTATACATTGTGTATTGACACACTGGGTTGACTTATAGGATTATTTATCATTGTCATATGAACAGCTTCCTTGAATTTTCTTCTATGCATTTTTTCCTCTTTATCCAATATCTTTGTATTTTCCCACTTAAGCATATGGTCATTTGTACATACATGATTTGCTATGGTAGACACATCTATTTTTTTCTCTTTTACCCATTAATTTGTGCTCCTTCACAAAAAAATTGAAGGACTCAGAAAAATTTGAACCAACCCTCATAAATAAATATATCAACTTTTTACTATATGTTGCCTTTGACAGAATAGCTCAGTTGGTAGAGCATTTGCCTTAAATTCGATACTCAAGAATCTAAAGGGGTGAGTTCAACTTCTGAGCAAATATTATCACTGTGCATATAGACCAGCAGCACATGAAGAAGAGTAGTTCAACTTCTGAGCGAATATTGTCACTGTGCATATAGGCCAGTAACACCTGAAGAATAGTAGAGAATAATACTATTCGAAACATTGTGTAATCTACTAACCTACATTGTCTATTTGTGTGTTATTACTAACAAGTTGTTTGTATTTGGAAAGTTTAAATAAAGTTTAAAATTTACTATACCTTCAAAAATAGTCCAACATATCACATCTTATAATATACTATCATTACAAACTTAAAGACAAATAGTTAGATATACTTTACAATTACACAATACAAAAAAAATATAGTTGGTTTTTTTAAAAAATAGAGGGTGAAAAGTTGTGGCAACTAAAAATCAGTTTTACCCATTGTTTTATTGATGTAATTTTTTTCTTATTGTTCTTGGATACAATTGTTAACAATAATCTCAAAATTTACAACTTTTAGTTTTCTTGGGCAATTATTGTATTTTAAAGTGACATCATTTGAATGTAAACCAGCATCTCAAAAAACAGACTTCTTTTAAATTTTAAAACAATTATTTTAAAATAAAGTAACAACAATAATTTTAAACCTCTTCTTTTAAAAATAAAAATGCATTTGTTTATTTCAAAAATAAAATTATTTCTTACATTTATATGTATAATTTTAATAATATTATGATCTTTTTTAAAATATACATGTGATTGAAATTCACATAATTACCCAAGCATACATTCACATATATGTATACACATATATGAGAATATAATTTGCTATTTATGTAAATCTATTGGTTTTTTTTAAATGTGCAGATAAACAAAATATTATTATTACTTTTATTAAAAAATATATTTTTAAATTTATAAATAGTTTTATAATAATATTTTATTTTTAATACAGGAAAGTTATATAATTGTATTAAATCAAAAGTAAAAATAAAAAATGCTAAATTATGAATTACTTTGTATTCTGGATGTGTCGATAATAATTTCACAATCGAGATAAAGCATTGCTAGACAGTTTAAATAATCAATAGCTTATAAAACCACAACAATAATTATATATACAAAAAGCCTATTAAAATCAAGTGCAGGATGGTGCAATATATATTGTACCATCCAGTAGGTCAATGTTTATTTACAAATAGTTAATAAAACTTTAATTAGAAAAAAAATGTGATTATTAAAATAACTTCATTTGAAAAGAATTCTAGACGTAACGACTGCATTTTTAGCAGCACACATGTTTTATAAAGCTTTTAAAATGCATAATATAAAAATTTGTTTTTATTTTGCTTTATTATCTTTATTTTCAGAAATTAAGCAGTCATTTGTAATAAAAATTTAAAGATCAGACCTTGTCATATAGCAACAAGAGTAAAATTGAAACCTGCAATATGTGCAGGTGTAAACAATTTCCCCATGTAGAAAGCAATTTTAAAAATAAAATTAAAATAATTGTGCTTATTGAAAAAGTGTGGTTACAATGGTATATATAAATTGATCAGTTGAATTGATTTATTAATTTATTGTGTCATTGTTGGTTTCACAAAGAAGTTAATGAATCATAAGCTGGTTAAAGCCTGGAATCACCAACATATCAATGGCTGATATAAAACCTGAGAAGGCTGACAACTGAATGACTTATCACTATAAAAATCTTCAAAAATAGTGGTAAAATATTGTCAATGGTGAGCTGAAGTGTATAATCTGCCGGTCATTGCTAAACCTACTCTGTGCTGTTGAAAATGGAGCTCTCGCCATCTAATATAAGCCTATTCTTACTTTAGTGTTATTGTTAAACCAAGGACAGAATATAATTTGCAAAATCATCTCCAATCATCTAACTATAGCTGTTGAATGTCCATTCAAGATTAGAAAAAAATATAAGATCAAGCATCAGAATATAAATTGAGTAAGAAAAGTGTTTAGATTTTAAATCCTATTGATAAGACATTTTTAATAATAAGCAATTACTAATAAAAATATTTTATAATACTACTGAACTAGAACGATTTTAATAAGGACTTAATCTTGAATGTATTGCTAAAATGTCTAGATATATTTTCTGTCTTCTAAACAACTTTATATTAGTTAATATTATATTAATTCATATTTTATGTTACTTTATCTTTAACAAAAAAAATTATTTATATATATATATATATATATATATATTATAATGTGTTGTGGAAGGAGACAAAAATGACTTTCGACAATGTGCATTTTTTTATTGTTGTGTTATTAAACTTATTTTCAACAGTAACAACAAAAATCTCTCAACAACTTTCCATAACTGTATAAAGTACCTTCATCACACAGCAGTACAGATACATGAGATGCGAACTAGGGTTTTTGAGGATGAATCCTGAATAAGATAAGAGAACTAGAATAATACATAATTATATAAACCTTTTTTATATATTTAAAGACTAATCAAAATAAGGACTCGAACTCTGGATTGGATTAAAATATACTTTAATTTAATATTATAAAACAATTTATTCTAAACGTACATTATTTATATAGTTCACTCTAAAATAGTTTTATTATGCTTACATCTATAGTTATTATGGGATGTCACACTTATAAAATATATAGTGCAGGTTATTTAGATGCCAATGTTTAAAAAAAAAAGTTACATAATGGGTTTAAGAAGAGAAACGCTATTTTATCATATCATTCAATAATGACCTAGACAAAAGAATTTACAGTGAGTAATATTTTAATGTTTGAATAAATTAATGTCATGTATTTAACAAACTATGATCAATGCCACTTTGATCATACAAGACAACATGTATATAACTGCGACGCCAGCTAAATTGGTCTCTGACATCCGTTATATTTATTAAATTAAACATCAAATTTATAAAACAAATGTCAATATAACAAACATTATATTTTAATTCTTGAATTGAAATAAAATATTGAAAATTCATTTACACACATGGAAGCCACTCATCTAAGGAAATAGCTTAATGCAAGCTTTTTGTGACATTCCAAATATAACTGCATTAATAAATAACAAAAATGGTTTAGTTATATCACAGCATTACAGCTTACAGATTAGTTTAAGTGTAATTCTAAAATACTATAAGAAACCGTAGTGTGAGCATGAGGCAGCATTTAAGTGGAAATAAAGAATTGGTATGCCCTTTCCTCTGGTGGGCTATACCTGGAGAAAAAAAAACGTAAGAAGATGCAATTGTCCATGTAGGGTATCAATGCAGAGCTTCCGATACTCTTTCCGAAGGTGTCCTAGGACACTTCCAATGCCAGCTAAAACATATATAAAGGGAAGATGGAGAACTCAGAGTTCCTGATTATCCTCATGTTATAAGAAAGCAAATAATGATGATGGCTGACCTACGCTGGCAACACTGTGAAAGTATGATATGTCCTTTAATGACGTCAAAATAACTAATTGAAACATAAAACTATATGAATGTCTTAATGACATACAATTACATTTTCTTTCATTAAATGAGTCCCACATGCACTTGGAATCAATAAGCATTACTTAATGCTATAATGCTCAAGGCACTAAATGTAAATGATCATTACATAAAAAATTATCAGTCATTAGTATTTAAAATATCTTGACTAGAATTCAAGCAATAGCCTTCTTGAATAACATTAAATCTCTCTCTCTCTCTCTCTCTCTCTCTATATATATATATATATATATATATATATATATATATATATATATATATATATATATATATATATATATATGGCAGTATTAAAATAATAATAATATGCCTAGAAACAGAAATGATATTGTTTAATTATTTCTCAACCCAGCGAGCAATGGCTTTAAAACAAATAATTAAAAGTAATTAAAATATCCCAGAAGCATGGGGGATTTAAAAGACTAATCTAAAATAGAGGCTCACACAGTTGAGTTGATTTGGCATATAAATGAGATATAAAAATAAAAAGCAAATAATTATAATAATAAAATTTTCTGCATTAAATAAAATGTAAGATTTAAACCTAAACAGATGTAAGCATATATATATATATATATATATATATAATGTGCCAGTCAGATTTGTATGTTCATGTAACAAGATCTAGCATCCAGGCAAAAGTACCTCAAATCCAATCATGCACAAGATACACAGGTCAGGAACACTCATGAACTCTGCCCAATTTGCCCATTCCCCAGATCTATAACATTATGAGCAACAATCCCGATGACATTGACTAATTTACTTCTCACCGCTGGCATCGATCATCAGAGACACAAAAAGACTCTAGGCTAAGCTTATAATAGAATAACTTAATAACTAGCTATATTTTATGAGCAATGAAGGCTCGTGACCTAGTACATTAATTATGTATTGAGCAGAGATCATCTAGTCATATTTAGCATAAGTAATAACTTAATATATTATCTTAACTAAAAGAAAGCAATGGTTTGATTTTAATATATATATTTAAGATATATTATTAATAAAATTATGTTGGGTTATTTAGCCGATGTTAGCCTCATGAGTATCACATATATATGTGTTTGATTCATATTTAACGATAACATTATAATTGCAGCTATGCCAATAATATATATATATGTGTGTGATTAAATGAATTAGCGCTATTAGAATACATTGTTGGAATACTATTACACTCCCAGAGACGAAGAGCATTTACTTAATTTAAACAACAATAATTTTACAATCAGATATTATATTTGGTTACATTCAATATTATTAATTTGGAGTTATAGATAATTAATGCGTGAGATGGGTAATGAATAATTATATAAACGAAATATGTTTGTTTAAAGAAATCATTTCATCACGGCTTATGAATACTTCTGGGCAACTAATAAGACACTGAAAGGTGGTGTGTGCATAATGGCTGATTGGGTTGGTCCAATTATGGATCCTGGAGTGTGCTTCATAAATTTTCAATAACGAAAGGGACCGATTTCCTCTGCAAACATAGGCAGGGTCGGTTTGACAAACGAAGGAGTCCAAGATTCCCTGGAATGAAGTACAGGCGAATCATGGATGACGAAGAGTTGTGGGCAATGACTTTATTGGGC
Source organism: Epiperipatus broadwayi (assembly GCA_028023455.1). Lineage (NCBI taxonomy): Eukaryota > Metazoa > Onychophora > Udeonychophora > Euonychophora > Peripatidae > Epiperipatus > Epiperipatus broadwayi. The sequence goes on from JAQFVV010006290.1 coordinate 238,822, forward strand.
TGGTTTCCCAGATCGCTCCCCATATAAAGCATGCACATAAGACCAAGTACGTCCCCAGGGTGGTTTTATAGCCTGGTTTAAGGACATTGAGAATGATGATGGGCTCGACTGTGCGAATACCTCCAATGTGAGAAAGAAGCACAACTATATATATGTATATCTATAAAATGGCCTTTGTGCACGTAATGCTTAATAATATAATATAAACAAAACTCTAAAGATTAAAGATTATTGAACATATTTATTGCCCACAAATTATGAAATATTTGGCATAATGATATGGCTTCACTAAGCAAACATGGGTAATAATTATACTTAAATATAAAACTAAGCTCTTAAGATCCCCCTCCCCCTTACATTATGTTACTTAATATTATTCATTACTTTTTACACATTTAATAAATCTCATATTTTGGTTAATCAATGCCCTTGTGAAAATATATAAATGATTACAAAATGAGTGGGTGGTGGTAATAGCTAAGATGGGTTTTACATATATAATATAATTTAAAAATAAAAGATAGCAGATTATTTAGGAAGAAGAATGTGAAAAACAGATGTCAAATCTGTTTTTCTACAGTAAACATGAAAAATGTAATTAGTTTATTTATCTAAAATCATGAGCACCTGGGCAAGTCGAATAAGACTTATTTTGATCAAATTATAAATTATTTACTCAGTAAACAATGGGTGGGGAAATGAAAACGAATTATATGCTGGCGATTTTAGAATACTATTGGCATTTATTTTAAAATATAAATACATAAATTTAATGAAAATTGTTTGCCGCTTGGAATTAAAAAAAAAGAAAAAACATTTTATAGGAGGCTTAATATAGATTAGTTATATAGAGTTATATGAATACATATTTTAAAGACATTAAAAATAGATGATTTAAATTATAAATATTACAGAGAAGGCAGGATTTAAGAATTGCAAGCGGTCAAAGTTCTTTTACCTTGCTTATTTAGAAGAGCAATTTCACTAGGAGTCAGTCCATCGGTATTCTTTCACTAGATCTAGGGTAGCATTATTAATTTGAGAGATAGAATTTCACTTTCACTGGAAAAATATACATAAAGTTCAGTAGTACAGGATGCAGAGCTTCATTCATGGGAACAGCATATTAGAACAGAGGGACAAGGCAAAATTTCCTACTCATGACACATTGAGTGAGAATTAAAACTGGCATGGAATATGTATGGCAACTTAGTTATTTAATTGTCTCCCCCCTTGCGGATTCAAATCCAGCAGTATATATACTTTTATTTTGAAGCTGTAACTTAGCAACTACTGCTGGACCTGAGGCGGTTTAAGCACTTAAGGTTTCTCTGGAATAGTTTGACCAGATACTCTTATCTAGTAAGATGTTTGAAACAATGCAAGTTTGTTATCAGTTTCTTGAACGATTGTTTTAAAATATATCTTATGATTTTAAAACAAGCTAGCGTGGACAATTTCCACTAATGGGTTTATTTTATTATTACCAATTTGTAATCTTTTACTTTAATCTAAGGGGTCTTCCGGGTAATTGTTTTTTGAGAGACCTTTTAACAAGATTGCATAATTTCTGGCTACAAAATTATATATGAAAAAATAATGTTTCATATATAATACTTTTTATATATATGATATAACTATTAATTTATTCACAATCTCCTACACGCCCGTATACACATGAGAAGATTATTATGAAATAAAATATTTTTTAAATTAAAATACATGTGTTTACATTATTTATGTTATAATATTAACCAAAAGAAATATATATATTATTAGCTATTTATATACGTGCGTAAAGGCGGGTTTGAATACAGTTAGGTGGTAGGAATTGGATGTGGACTGGGAAGCAGGATCTGAGCATCAGATCTGCTTCAATATATAACATAGGATTAGAGAGAGACTTTCAAGCAAAGGTTAGGTACAAATATATAACAAAAAACACAATTATTAGTACAAATATAGGTAAACACTGAACTATTACCTCGGCAATGTTACAATGGCTAGGTGGTTCATTCTTTGAACTTTAGTTTAGAGGGATTTGTTTGGTGATCAGTAACCTTGGTCACTACAGCTTTTTCATTGGTAGCAGCCTTTTTCCATGACAGGAGTTTTGTGGCAGTATACTAGAGGCAGCTCTGAGAGGCCCAGGAAAAGATGGTTCTGTTACCTACTCAGTAGACATTCTAAAAACTAAGTGCTAAAAAAGAGTAAAAGCAAATACTAAGACTATAAGATTAAGACTGTAAGATTTTAACACTCAGGCTAAGACTCCCCTTTATCTCTAACCTATTCTATTTATACCATTCAAGCTGTTACAGGAATGCCCAGAGGTAGATGAGACAATTACTAAATTCCTGAGCAAATTACAGTCCATTTTAATTAAAAGTAAGATATAATAAGATAAGGTTCAAATCACTTTCATTAGCAAAACTTTTAATTAGTCTTTAAATTATAAACTATTTGAACCTGCCATCTTGGTTATATCTTCTTCTTTTTTTAAATTTTTACAAAATCGAAATTAAAAGCAATAAATTTTTACAAATGACAAATTTTATGTGAAAAAAAAAGTTTTTTTAAATAAAAACAAACACAAGCTTGAGATATTCAAAAGTATTCTTGAGGTTACAGCCTTAGTAAATATTACTTACATAATCAATGTGCATTTAAATAAATTTATAATTACACAATCAATATTATAAAATATTTATTATAGAGTAACGTTTTAGCATGTTTTAAATATATATATATATATATTCTAACCTCCCCCCGTGCGTTCTCACCCCAAAAATATATATACTGTTTATTACGAATATTACGGGTTCTAGCTCAGTTAACAAATAAATAAATGAAATATTCAGCATTAATTAAAATGATTACTAGCTCTAATTTTAAAATACAAATTCGGTTCAATTTTATTATGAATTAACAAATATTTACTATTTTCATGAGACATGGAGTGACAATACAGGGAACGAGATAGACTACATTGAGCCATTACCCACACGATACTACCTCAATGGCATAAGAACACTATCCCCTCTTTTTTTACTTATTATACCAAATAACTAACTCATAGTATTCTTACGACTTTCTGAGCTCTATGCACTACGATTAAAAATAATAATCATATCTTAATCTTCTTTATAACAAGAATCTAGCTCAATTAAATAAAATAAAGTAAAATAAAATAAAATCTCAGGTTCAGAAATTGTATTCTAACTAATTTAAAATTACGGTAGTAAAATATGAAAAGGGAATTTTATGTCATAATCTACTACACAACAACTAACAATAATAAAAATAATAATAACAATAATAATATAATATAATCTTATTTCTTCCTAAAATAAAATAAATAAATATGTGTACGTGGTAGTATTTTAATAATCTGACAACAGAATACATGTGGCAACATTAGCATATAATTTAATGTAATATTGTGGCAACCGACTTATGACCAATAAATAATATAAAATTATGATCTTTTAATTTTAACATACCAATAAATTCTCAAAATTATTATAACACTTTTATGTTTACCCTTTTTGCAAAATTTATATGTTTGTTTCAATCATAAAGGTATCGTGATTTCATGCATCCATGTGGAGAAATAACAACTCGGACACAAAAACTTTAGAACAAATTTAAAACAAAGTTTATTAACAACATAAATAAATTAACAATATTTTACACTATTTACATTGGATATCCCTTACTATCCTATCTCAACTTAGTTTATTAGTTTATAAAATGGAATCAAAATATTATTTATTTTTTCCTAGTTAAATCTTATCTTTTTTAAAACACTTAAGAAAATACAGTATTATTACTTGATTTATTATTATGGTTAGCTTATTACAAAATGCATTTGTTATATGCTTATCACAAACACTTTGCATCCCTAATATTATTAAAATTATATTTTTTACAAAATTTACATTCGTAGTGAAATTCTACAAAACAATAAAATTTTAGTTTTATATTGGTTGTATGGAATCTTACAAAGTCAAAACATTGTTCTACATTTGGTATTAGGTTTTTATTGTTCATTATCCGATGTTTATTAATCCTAATCTTCTCATTCAAGCCTTACTTCGGATGATATAATTATAACTATTAATATACCATGCACAAGTATATATTTATTATACATTATTGAACTATTTCTTAATAAATATGCAATACTTATTTTCTAAATATTATTTAAAACATTCAAATTTTATTATCACTTTTAAAAAAAACAACTTTGTTTAGATTTATCTTTCAAAAATCTTATATTCATTTCCGAATTAATTTTACAATGTATTATATGATTCTTTCTCTCTTTATGATATTTTGGACTTTCAATTTTAAAGTTACACAATTCTATACATTCCAGCAAATAAACTATTCTTACATAAACGATAACATATCTTCAGTTCTATTTTATTCATTATTTCTTTGAAAATATCTTTCTGACCGATGCAGATTCACAAAATAAGGATAGCGAAGATAGATGCATAGGATCAAAATACAACTAGAATATTACTCGTCATATACCTTGACAATCATGGCACAGTGTGTTAAAAGACACTATAGAGGAGTGACCTTTACCTGTCTACCAACCTCTATTATAGGAACGATGCTAAAGCTATTTCTTCCACTTTATTCTAACATCAAAAGTTTAAAAGATATGCAAAAAACACTGTCCAAACCATATGTGTTCAGTCATAGGGCTTAGTTAACTATACTGAAATCACACAAAACTAAATATGATCCAAATCCTTTATTTTTCCTATTTCTTAAAAAAAAAAAAACTTCATCTTGGTTTCCTTTCCACTAGTACTTCCAAGTCACTATCCGATCTTATTTCTCAAGATTTTTTCTATACTGTACATCGACAAATACATATCTGCATTACTAACAATAATAAAATTCATTTATTTTAAAACTATTCCACTGTTCTATAAGAAAATCTTTTTACTACTTTCCTCCGTATATTTAATCATATACAAACTATTTGAATATCTGAATACTTTATCACATGAAAGTTCAAAAGAATCACAATTGTTCTGTTAAATTATATTATTAATATACTTTAAATAAATTATTGCATGCATATTCCGAATTACTCCTATCTCATTATATGTTAAAAATGTTGTATAAAATGTGTACATATAATTTAAACTTTCACACTTCATTCTTAGGTCAATAGATGATCTAAAAAAAATACATTATGCATTATAAATAACTATCAAAATTACCAAAACGACCTTTATCTCCTCAATCGCATTCCATAGGCTTCACCATTCATTTGATCCTTGTAGATAGATATGAGATTCACATCCATACACTTTATTTTTAAACAATATTTTTTATAATTTTATCAAGTTATTATATTTAAATTTTTAATATTACTAAATTTATGTTTATATGTTTTCCCTAATCTCACATAACATTTTATATTTTAAAATAAATTAGTAAAAAATATTCCAAACTATATTTACTGTACTTCTTTATCAAACTTTCTTGAAAACCATTCATACTAAAGCTAAAAAAAAATGTTTATTATTTCTTCTTCAGTCGCTTAATGTTCTATTTTAAGGTAAAACAATTATTGCTCTGTTTAATAAATATTCATAGATGACAATCCTTGGTTTTTTATAATATTTAATACAATTATTAATTATGATATCAATTAATCCCGTAAAGAAAAAACGTCTACATATTCTCTTCTAATATTTTCTGCTAATATTTTCCCGCGCGACTTTTACGATGCATCTTCTAGGTACTTTTATTTAAATATTCAGTAAATTTTTCTATCTCCATGGATCCATTTTCATTAAGTAATTTAAATTTATATTTTCTAAATCAAGCATTTCTCCAATGAACACTTTATAATATTTTAATTCTTCTTAGATAAAGTTTTTTTTTCTTTCCTTTTTTTAAAAAAATAATGACTCTTTCCTATCATTATTCGGTAATTTTTCCTTTCTTTTAAAGTTCTGGTAACTATATACTTTGTAATGTTTTTTTTAAAAAGGACAAACATTCTTTCTCTGTTATAACTTTTACATAATTTTTTCTTTATGATATACTATCTTAATTTTTCCATAAAGAAGAATAAAAAACTTCAGAGTAGCCTTATAAATTTGTGCGTCATAATTTTTCCTGACGGCAAATAACTTCTCTTTTAAGTTTTCCATATAGCGTCCAAATTATATTCCTCTGAGTTACAATAATAAGTTTCTGGTTGAGCATAAATAAAGCTGTATCAAGGCACTTTACAAATATTTTTCCTTTATCATAACTTCTATATACTGTTTTCTGTAGTATTTCCATTTTTACTGCAAGGTTTTGGCTAAACTAGAATAAAAATCACTGGCAAGAAAACTTTTAAAATAATCCCTCCATGTAAAGGTAGTTCAAAATATTATCTTTAAAAAACTTTTAAAAACAAATACAAAATTTTAAAATTATATTACTTTTCTAGCTTACGGTCTTATACAGCTAAAAAATATGTTACTCCCTCCTTCACTTACACATTACTTTCTCCCGCTCCGTCTAATTCTTATATTTTGTCTGCTAAAATACCTCCGTTGATTGGTTAATGACTTTTTTTAGTGCGAACAAATTTACACATTTTAGTTTTATAATAGATTAAACCTTTTTAAAATAAAGAATTTATGACGTCATGTCTTAAATATTATTTAGAATGTATTTTTTTTAACTCAATTATAATTTTATCAAAATTATTTAAACTTTAAAACAATTATTAAAACAATATTTAATACCTATTTTAATATTAACGTTTAATTTATCTTGTTTTTATTTAAATAACATTTAATATTTCAACTTTTACTTCAACGATCGATAGCAATTATATTTAGTTTTATAATTCACAAACTTTATTATTATATTCTAACAAGCGTGTGTGTGAAGGTATATAATATACAGTCACATGATTACTAACTTTATCAGATGATTTTTTAATTTACGACTCGGTCTAAATTACCAAAACTGATATATTTTATAAAAATTTGGAAAATAATTTTAAAATGTAGAACTAAATATAATTCTCACCATCCTAAAGTTTATTTTAAAATATATTAGATTAAACCTGAATATTAATTATAATTATAATATTACATATCGTTTTTATTTACTTTATTAGTTTTAAAACATTACAATTGAATTGTTTAATATACTTTTAACTATTTATAGCTGTGTTATTTTATATGGCCAGCTTTTACAACCATAAGCAAGGATATAATTAAGCTTTATTTAACTGTTTTCTTTTAAAATAATCCATTACACTTTTATATACCAGGTATTTTCAGCTTTAAATTGTACTATAAGATCTAATCGATCATACAATTATCAATATATTACACAAACGTATTTTAAAATTTAAAATTTTTTAGTAATTGACCATTCTACCTTATTATGACCTATAGATAAGGGCACAATATATATATATATATATATATATATATATATATATATATATATATATATATATATATAGCAGCTGATCTGGGGGTGAGCAAATGAAAGAGGTAGTTAATTCTGACTCTTTTTTCGTTTATGTAAACAAATTTAACACTTGTTCGGTGGTTTTGGTAAAGTGCCATCTTTTGAACATAAATAACAAGTGATAGCAGGTTACGTGAGTAACTTGTTTTTGTTTTTCATAAATGTACCTTTAAAGTTTTCTTGCAATGATATGGTGATACTGAACTGAGATCAGACCCATATAAATATCTGGCTTGCTAGGCTGAGTTTGAAGACTTTACCGGTCTGAAAAATTCACACTTGCAATCTGATAGAAACGTTTTGCATAAACACTTGAGAGTCAGTGTTTAGATCTAGTTTCTATACTCTATCCCTCACTGAGGAGAGCAAACCAGCTTGAAATCAGCTGATCTGGGAGTGAGCAAATGAAAGAGGTAGTTAATTCTGACTCTTTTTTCGTTTATGTAAACAAATTTAACACTTGTTGGGTGGTTTTGGTAAAGCGCCATCTTTTGAACATAAATAACAAGTGATAGCAGGTTACGTGAGTAACTTGTTTTTGTTTTTCATAAATGTATCTTTAAAGTTTTCTTGCAATGATATATATTGCAGAGACTTTGATTATATGGTGATACTGAACTGAGATCAGACCCATATAAATATCTGGCTTGCTAGGCTGAGTTTGAAGACTTTACCGATCTGAAAAATTCACGCTTGCAATCTGATAGAAACGTTTTGCATAAACACTTGAGAGTCAGTGTTTAGATCTAGTTTCTATACTCTATCCCTCACTGAGGAGAGCAAACCAGCTTGAAATCAGCTGATCTGGGGGTGACAAATGAAAGAGGTAGTTAATTCTGACTCTTTTTTCGTTTATATAAACAAATTTAACACTTGTTCGGTGGTTTTGGTAAAGCGCCATCTTTTGAACATAAATAACAAGTGATAGCAGGTTACGTGAGTAACTTGTTTTTGTTTTTCATATATATATATATGCCACATAGTAGGGAATGGCAATGTTAGTACATTAAATATAATTGCTGGGTTTGAATTCCTGTAAATGGTTAATTTTTAAGAAGGAAAGCATGAAGCTCACTCTGACTACAGAGTGATTGCTTCAATACTAACTAATATTTTTATAACTGCCTTAAAACAAGCGACAAATTATCAATTCAAAAAATTAATTACAGAATGTCAAATCATTTTATCCTTTTTATCAATTGATGCATCATGATAATATATTCAAGTTAACAAACCCTTATATAGTCTCTTTTAGATAGGAGCAATTGTTGTTCAACACAGACTTGTGAATTTTAGCCAAAACAAGAGATTAAAGGTAATCAGAAAATATAATTGTGGCTATCAGATATTTTTTATCTGATTGTCTGTTAATGCTCATAATTAGATTATCTTACAAATTATATTACAGAGAATGTTAAGTAATCCCAAGTAATGATATTGCATCTTGGTGACTGATATAATATAAATAGAAATGTTTAAATTATTCTATGAACTATTGTAGGTTTGAAGTCAGACTTTCACATGACCCTCACCAATCCATGCTATCTTATACTGCTGCCACACTTGATCACACACATCTTGAAACCTGCTATATATTACATATTGGAATACAGGTATGAAAAGACCTGTGCTGTAGAAAAAAATCATCAATGAACTATTGTTTTTTACATAAAAACACACTTATATTTAATACATAAGTCTGTTTGACACAAGTCATTTTTACAAATACCATTGAGTCATTATAAAGATGAGTATCTAGTTGGCATTCATCAATAAATAAAAACAATCTATTCATTAACATTTTTCATAATTATATCCCCAATAATTACTATTTCTTCTGTTTATTAACTCTCTCATCATGCAGACTAAGACTTTCACATTTCAGCATTTTCTGATGTTTTTCTTTGTCTCACAAATCAAAGAAAAATATATGATTATTTATCAGAAAACAGTAAATTTGACTTCATGTGATAGATATTTTTGTTTACTATTGAAATAAATTTTAAATGTTCACATTTTGTTTCTGTAAATATTAAAAAAATAGATCATAATCAAAACAAGGAGTTTAGATGACATCATTTCTAGAAGGGTTATTTTCAGTTTACAAAATCAATTAAATATTTGTTATTTATTATTATTTTTAAAAATCCAAGCAAATATTTATTTATTTTCCTTATATCTAACTAATTATGCTTTAAAACTTTAAAATATTTGAATATTTATTGCAAAATAATGATATTTTTATACTCATAAATATAAGCAGATTGCTTATGTAGAAGCTAATTGTGTAAATTGCTTCAGGTCATATTTACATTTGCTGCTAATATAACATTATATTTTTCAAAATAAAGTATTTCAAGTCAAAATAAATTATTAATAATTTATATTTTTTGATATCTAATAAATATAGTGTAAATTATTGTAAAAAAATCTAAAACCATAATTAATTCACAAATTAACATGTTTTGGTCATTGGAACTATTTTCTTTAAACAATGTCATAAAACACCAAACATTTTACATCCTTGGCAACAAAGAATGCCTGAACATGTCAGAGCAGGGCTTATGTCTATTGTAAGAGCAGGAATTTTAAATTTCCTGCTTTCTAGCATAATTTTTTAGCAAAATATTTATATATTAAAATATAAAAAAGGCAAAACTCTCCATACAGTAGTGCCACCCTCTGCCAACCAGAGTAATCAATAAAGAGTTTTGCCTTGTTTATAAACAATTATGTGCTAGTATAAGAGATGTTGATCGTGTGATGCTTAATGGTTTATATTAAAATATACAGTAATATACACATTTTAACATATAATACTTATAAAAAATATTCACCAAGGGGAAAATTGGTCCACAAATAAAATAATTCATGAGAAGCAAACCGGAGGTTAAAGGTATAGAAGTATCCTTTAAGATGCAGTGACACAACTTTATGCATTATATTCCTTAGCATTTCCAATAATTTTGAAACCAATATATTATGCAAACATCATTATAGATTTTCAGAATTCTTACCAAAAATTATAATCTTATGTATTTTAAAATGACAACAAGCAATTGTTATTTTATCAAGGTAAACATTTCTGATGAAAACAATTGTAATTTTAGCAAGATAAATGTTTCTGACAAAATCAAATTGAAATTGATAGAATAAATATATTAGTAAATGCAATTAACTGTATTACTGTGACATTATTTTTTAGATGAATAAATGAATTCATCTGGCTCTTTTATATAACTGTGTAAATCAGTATAAATTACCTTTTCAGTTTAAATAAGAAACTAATTCTATTTTTATTGGTAGTGGTAAATGAACTATAACTGTAACTAGCTAATAAATTATGTAGCAGATAAGATCAATATTCATTCTGAAAATATTTTAATAGTAGAAAAAGCAAATTATTTATGCTAGTAGGAATAAAGAATATTAAAATAATGAAAAGATTTAAATTTGATGTGTGATATTAAAAATATCAGACATAAAACATTTTAACATTTATTAATAGAATTATATCAGTCTTAGCACAGATATAGATGTGAGGCAACAATGTCATCTATGTAATAAGAGATAAGATTATATTTGACTGCAGAAAGAATGTTGTGCTAATTGAAAGAATATGCTTTATTTCCTTTTTGAGGCCTTATTAGAAACCAAATGGAGTATGTTTAATTCTTATATTCATATATTATTTGTTCACTATCATGCATCATCCAGCATAGCGAATTTACTGGGTTTTTATATCAGAGTTTGATATCAAAAAATATTATAATCTTTCTTCTTAGTGGATTGATAGCTCCTATCTGAAATTTCATTTGAATATTCTTGATTGCAGAATGAATATATTGAAACAGATCTATCAACCCATCTGATTCACCTATTATATTCTATAATAGTATATTTATTTAGTGCTATGCTTCATTTCTTTAATTTAAAAATTCAAGTGTGCTTGTAAAATTTGCTGAGTATTTGCTGAGTATATGCAGATGCAATCATGGGTAGAATATACACACATACCACCCCAGCATTTGTTAAAACTGAAGTAAACATAGCAGTGTGTAGTTGTAATTTATGTATATAACAAAAATTATAAGTTTAAATTTGTGAAATTATTCATTTAAAAAAATTACGTTTTAATATTCATTTAAAATAATTGTGAAGTTCTATTGTTTGTTTAAAATTACACAGGCTGAAGTTGTTTACTAGTTTTAACATTTCATCTAAAAATAATTTTTAGCTGAAAATTGACCTCATTTAAAATTATAGGCAAAAACAAATTAGAAAATCTAGTCAGGCATAAATTCATCCTAAGTGCAATTGGGAAACCCAAGTGAATAGAGCTTTTAACTCCAGATTTAGCTGTGGATAATATTTTTAATAAGTAAAAATTTTGTTAAAGGCAAAAATTTGAAGTAAGTAAACAAATAATGTTGAGAAAGTAAAAGGGGGAGGAAATACTGGCAAAAATGTGATATAAAAAAGCCTGTAGAGACCATTTAAAATATTAGATGCATTTTTTTTCTCAAACATGACTTGAAAAATAATAATCAGAGAGCTGTTCCCACAGTACATTTAGCCAAACTGAATTTGGACCAAGCATTTATTGAAAGCTGTTAAGATAAGAATTGTAGGTTAGTGGGACGATAGACTGGCCATCTGTTTTCCATGAAAAACTGTTCTACCAAATCAAAGAGAACACCAACCTCTGCCCTAGCCCAGTGTTGTAGAAGCCCTACTGGAGAAGCTGTAATCTGAAGTAATAGAGAAAAACCACATTTTGAGTTAATAGAAAAAAGCTGCATCCTGATTTAATAGAAAGAGGATGCCTAGTAAAGAATGCCTTGAAAGACTTACTACCAAGTATTGCTGGTAAATTATTCTGCAGAATATGCTAATTTCATTACTAAACAACCTCTAAATTAAAGCTAGCTGACTAATCAAGCCTCATATATAATTATATTATTTAAATGTTACATTACATTATTTACATTAAATTGACTTTAAAATTTAAAGTACTCTTAAATGTCCTGCTTGATCATAAATATTTAAGTTCTTTAAAACCAGTTAAACATAATTTTTTATTCATTTTTCTAAATTATCACTTTATCAATTTCTGCAATTTGTTCTTATGCCATCTATATTTAGTTTTTAATTTTATGTTTATTAATTTGTGCTATTCTCATCAGAATGGAGTTTTGTGGGGTTTGATAATTATTGGTAATCCAATTAAGTATCTTTCCATTATGGTGGAATATTATAATATAAAGAAATACAGGCAAAACTCCCTTCTGAACTCAAACTATTATTTCACTAGAGTAAGTCAGCTATTTATAATGTACTGAATAAGTTATTTTAAAAATCAATATTTTGCTTAGTATTAGGCATGAATGATTTTATACAGCATATAAGTAATATTTTAACTCTCAATAAATCCCTAAATTTGCTATAACTCACCTTAATTATATGTTAAGCTATACAGATATCCTTAAATCAGATATCTATTATTGCCTTTGTAGTGTGACTAGATATACTATTTATGAACTGACCAGTGGTAGTATGACTGATAGAAGCTAATATTTGGTGTAATTAATTTATGAAAATATTAAATTAGCATGGCAAATGTGTTGCTAGTTAACATAAAAATGCATAGCTTCTTGCTATACCTATAATGGCCTACATCAGGATCAATTCCATGTCAAGTCATGCCTCTTACATTCAGGCAATTGTGATATTTATTTTGTATTTGAAGAAACCAAAGTGTTCCAAGGGTTCATTAAGCTGCTGTTCTGTTCACTTGAATAAAAGGGCCTCTTTGTATTATAGCAAGTAATGTGGTCTAATGAATTGATTACTAGGTAATGAACCTCAATTAAAAACACATTCAAGATGCACATATTCTGATACTATAGTTTGTAATGCCCTAGAATACAATGTTAGACTGTCTAACATCAGTTCAGCCTCCCATAGAAATTAACATCAACTTTGATCTGAGTCAGAATCTGAATTAATTTGATTGTCTGTGTAGTAATTATGTATAATATTACTAAAATATTATTATAAATTATATTTAAACTTAATAATATAATTCCAAGTGATTACCAATTAATTGATCACTCTAGCCATTACTAATTTTCCTGACTTAGTCCATAGCATAAATTATGACATAGAGGATGGGAAATATTTTATCTCACTAATCTATTTAACCTTATAATGAGTTTGGTTAGAGGTCAAATTGCTCATTTTTGAAACCTTCTATCTTAATTAGGGTATATTCTCCTGCAATATAAAAGATGGTGTAAACATATTGTCTGTTTAGCAAATCCATAACATATTTGGACACTTTGTAAACTTAGGTTTCACTCACCTGTGCATGAGCAAAAATATAATTGGTTTTGTTTATTTATTGATTACTACCTTAAACATTTTGTAGACCCAAGTATGCACTCCCCTGCATATGAGTACTGTATAAATTGCATTGTTTTATCATTTACTGATTACATTAAATATTCTTGTAAACCTAAGTATTTACTCACCTGTGTGTGAGCAACATATAAATTGTATTGTGTTATCATTTCTAATTACCCTAAATATTCTTGTAAACCTAAGTATTCACTCACTTGCAAATGAGCAAATATAATTTACCTTGTTTTCATTTATTAATTATTACATTAAATTTATAAAATATAAATTTATCTCAGTCTTCATTCTTGCTCATTACCTTATGAATGACTAGTTAAGTTATATAATACCATGTATGTGTGTGGGGGGAAATGTCTCATGTTTTACCATTTTGCTACTGCTGGAATGTGAAGGGGATATTGAGTATATCCTCAGGTGAATTATTCACTATGGGATGAGTTGGAAGCACGAGTAAAAGATCTGAGGCATGATCAGATGTAGGATATTACTATCCTGATTTGGTCAGCTTTTGGATCTCATGCTCGGACTCTTGGTCTGTTGGGCAAATGTACAAACTTGACCATTACAATATGTGTGAATACACACTTTTTAAAAATAGAGATAATTTGTATTAAAAGTTTTTATTACCCATGAAAAACATAAAAGGGGGTCAAAAAATCAATCCCTTTGTGTCTTTCAAGTTAAATCTATAATCCCAATTGTGGATGAAAAAACATTTTTTTTGTTTTTTGGTACATGATAAATAAAAGCATTTAATTTAAACATAATTTATCTCTATTTATTTTTAACTTATTAGTATAAACACAGTAAATTACAATGTAAAACTATATTGTACATTAAATAGACCTGATATATATATATATATATATATATATATATATATATATATATATATATCACTGCATACTACTGCACTAAGTTAATAGTTCTTTTGTAAATATTATATTTAGTAAGTATGTGTAATAAATTATTAAGTGGTTTAAAATATGAAAATATCTTGTTAAGTGAAATGTGTTTGACATTTTTGCTTTTGATTGGATTTTTTTTTAATAAAATGCTTACCAATATTTAATACATATGATTTTACTTTAAATTGATTTGACATTTATAGTTTATATGTATATGAAATAAATTAATATGTATACTTTTTATGTATATATCATAATTTGTGTACAATATGAAGACATATTTTCTGTTGAAAAGTTTTTGATATTTTTCTTTTTGTTTGAAAATATTTTTTTTAAAAAAATTACTTAACAAAACTATGTTGTAATCTAACTTTATATTATTCTATGTTAGATCAAGCTTTCAATTAAAATTTTAAAAAAATCTCATGCATTACTTAAAATATATTGAAATTCTAAAATCAAGTTTTAAATTTGATATCAAAATATTCAAAATTTCCCTGCTCACTGATCCAGATATAAGAAACTAGGTTGGCTTATTTCAAAATATTATAGTGTTCTATTGCTTTGGTTGTGATTTAGAAAAAATATCAAATTGCAACAAATTATATTGAAATTAAATCTATTAAATCTCAATTTTAGATTGTCATTATAACTTTATTCATGCTTGCAATTCAAACCAAAAAAATTTATACTGCTTTACCATGTTGTTTAAAACATTAAAATTCTCAGAACAACTTTTAAATTTAATACTAGAATATTTAAGATTTCCCTGCCTAGCAGTCAAAATCTAAGAAATTAGGACACATATCTAAAATAATACAGTGTCATATTGCATTATCAAGTACTTTTTTCTATTGTACCAAATTTGAACCAATGCTAATGAAATTAAATCTATTAAACGTTGATTTTAAAAATGTTATTCTGACATAAATAGTAAAAGTGTTTATAAACCAACCAACAGTGATTTTAAGTTAAATAAAATTATTTAAAAATAGATATTTATAATCACAACAGATAAAAGTAATTATGAGCATTATTTTCAGGATTCTGTAAAGTTGTCAATTCAAGGCAATAATTGGTGGTTAAAAGTAAAGGGTTCTAAAAAAAAGATTGCATGAAATGGGACATTGTTGGACTTTGTGAAAGAATAATTAACATAAATATTGGATATGTACTTTATATTATAGGTGCAAATATTGGAAACTTTAGTGAAATGGAAATTATTATCAATACAACATGGAATCTCAACATTGTAAAGATGGATGGTATATCAGGCAGAGATACCAAGATTACTTATTAAACTTAATTGAAGCTATCAAATAAAGATAAAGCAGGTTTATGCACCAAAAAGTTTTCATTATGATGAAGATGTAAAAAAAATTTATATGGACGTAAAAAAATGTTTTTTTCTCAGACCAAACAATATTTTAAAATTATCATAGGAGACTTTAATGCTACAATTAATAAAAATGCCAAGAGTAAATTTGGTTATAATGATAGAAATGAGAAAAGATACAAACTTGTAAAGATCACAGAAAAAAGAAAAAGTAAATTTAACTTCTTTTTTTTAGAAAAATACAAAACAGAAATGGTATCAAAAGCATCCAAAGGAAAGTACAGCAGAATTGCATTGTAGATTGACTAATAGGAAATATGTATTTCAATATTGTAATGTTCTTAATAAAATCATCACATCAAGTGACCATCGATTAGTGAAATGCAAGTTAGTTTTAATGCAAAAGTAGGAAAACAAACATTTTTTTAAAAAAATAGTATTAACTGTTTTTATCCTTGAGCTTCAGGAACATTCCAATAAATTTAAATTAGAATTTTGTATTTACCATTTTCACATAAAATCAATAGGAAAATAACTGATACTTTATTACAAACGGCAGCATAGATAGCTATCACTAAATGCAGTAATTTTTCAGCAATTTTTTTTACAGATCCTAGGCAATTTATAAAGCTAAGAACGAATAGGAAATGTTTTTAAAATGATCTATTAAAAAGAAATGAATATCTAAATAGGAGAGAATTATTTAATAATATAATTATAAAGTAACAAAAAAAGTTATAAAGAAGAGAAAAAAAATGTAAAACAATATCTTGTTACTGTAAGAAATGTATTTCTGAAATAAGAAGAAAAGATAGAACTATTACTAAAAAGACAGATGGCATAATGAAACAGTGGAAGGGTTATGTAAAGAATTATATTGTGATAAGTAGCAAAATAATGCAGTATCTCCTATAATTACTATATCTTTTAAATTTCCCAAACTTTTAAATGAAGAAATGAGGCATGCAATTAAATCTATAAAGAAGGAAAAAAGTACAGGATATAATGAAATTATCAATATTTTAAAACTAGTGAAGAAATAGAAAAATTGTATTTAAATGAAAATTTATACCAGATGATTGTAAGAATGCAGTAGTCACATTTATATTTAAGAAAGATGATAAACAAGATATTAGAATTCACAAACCTACTATTTTTTATCAGTTCTATACAAAATTTTACTTGGTCCATCATAAACTTTTGATTTTAACAACCAAATAAACAAGCTGGATTTGAAAGTGGTTTTATAATAATGAACTACATCCATGATTTACGAGAAGTTATAAAACATGCCAATAAATGTGGGTTGCCATTATGCTTTGAATTTGTAGATTATGATAAGGCATTTGATTCTAGAAATATTTTTATAGTAATTAAATTATTAGATCATCAAAATATAGATCATGTTATTATATTTTGAATAATATAAATCAGAATGCAATAGTAATGATTTGATTCCATATAAAAAAGGTTAACATTGAAAAGAATGTGCATAATGTACTTCTATATCTCCAAACCTTTTTACAGCAGTTTTAAAAGAAGTAGTTTAAAAATTAAAATAAGAAGTTTTAGGAATAAAAGTAAGTGGAGACTAATAATATCATCTAGATTTTGCAATTGATCTGATTGTTTGAGAAAATATTTTTTCAGAGCATCAGAAAATATTGCAAAAGACACAAAATGAAAGTAAGAACAGATTAAAGTAAGTATGCAGGGTTAAAGATACATATTAAAGAGACTAAATTAATGTTCAATGGATTTTTTCAGAAGAAAATATTTATAATGATGAATTAGAAGAAGTTAACAATTACAAATAATACTTATAAAATCATTAAAAAAATATGTTTACACTTTTGAAAAGGAAGATTTTAATAGATATGTTTTATCAGTTCTTGTTTTTTGATTTGAAATTAGTCCATTTAAGAAAAGAGCAGTAGGATTTCAAACCATTCAACAAAATAGAGAGTAGTGTATGTTAGGAATAACAAGAAGGGCTTGCAAGTGAAATATATAAGACTGAAATGAAGATGAGCTGAACATATTGCTAGAAAATATAATATCTGGACAGTAGATATGTTCAAGTAGATCTAAGAGATTGTAAAAGATAGATAAAGACACCACACATGAGGTAGATTGATAAAGTAAAGTTGTTTGCTGATATGATATAAAGAAGAGAGGTTAAAACTTATAGAAGCTGAATTAAACTTGGAGAGACCTTAATTTTACAGTGCATTGATAATGATTGAAAATGAAGATTATGTTTAAAAAAAGTTGTTGTGAATATTTATTTTTATTTTCATGGTTTTAGAGTTAGTAAAAACATTGAAAGCATATAATGGCAAAATGAAAAGCATTTTTGACTTATGTAAAAGAAGAAATAAAAATAAATAAAATTTTCATGAGTAGAATAAAATAAGAAATTCGTGTAATAATGAAACTTCCTAAATGACAGACTGAACATTTAACAGTTACATCATATTAAGTCTAGCTGACATTTTAAAAAATAACTTTACAAAATTAAGAATTGATACTGGAATTTTCAATTCAGAATAAGCCAATCTTCTACATTATAATGAAATTATCCTTTGTGCTATATTAATAATAGGCAACACGCAATTGCCACGCTAACTAGAACACAGCGTAGTTGCATGAAATCGCAATGAATATATAAGTCTTCTCTGATGAGATTCATTTGTTATTTTGCTTAAAATATCTTAGAACATTTATTAACATTTTATTTTGAATAGACACATAAACGTTAAAAGTAAAAGTATATTGTAAATAATTATAGATTATAATATATCTATGTTGGTTATTTGTTTAAAGTTGTTTTTTTGTTGTTGTTGTTGTTGTTGTTGTTTTGTAATTACAGTTTTAATTACATTTACCAAAATAACTTACAAAAATGAAATAAAATTTACTGAATAGTTTGCCATATTAGGACTCTCATAAAAAAAAACAGTTATGTAGTTTGAAGAAAAAGTTCATTGATATTTTTAGCACAGGCATATTCTTAATAATATACATTTAGACTCAATGATTAATGGTATCATTGAAACATTACTGCTGACAATTTTTGGCTTTATAAACTATAACGATATGATTTAAAAAACAGCATAAAATTTTAATGAGAATTTTTAAAATCTTTTTAATACAAAAGTCATTATAGGTTGAGATATTATTTAATTATTTATGTTTAGGTTGGGCGAAAGATTAGAAAAATATAATGTTAATTTTTAAAAATATTATTTTTTGATTTTATATTCATTGTACACAAATTTTATTGGAAAAATGAATAACAATGCTAATCTTTACTTACCAGCCGATATTCAAAAGACAGTATGTAACTTTCTCTGCGCATGCAATTTTGATGAATAGAAAAAATGTTAGACAAATAAATCGAAAAATAGAGATATAGATAAATAGGTACATATAAAGATTTTCTTAAATAGACAGACAGACAAATAAATAGACATCAGACAGACAGATAAAAACAAACAAATAGATAGATAGATAGATAGATAGATAGATAGATAGATAGATAGATAGATAGATAGATAGATAGATAGATAGATAGATAGATAGATAGATAGATAGATAGATAGATAGATAGATAGATAGATAGATAGATAGATAGATAGATAGATAGATAGATAGATAGATAGATATGTAATTTTATTGCTCATAGATAGATAAATAAATAGAAAATTATGATTTAAACTTATAGATCAAGTTAGATTTCAAAATCACTTCTACGGCGTAATCTATATAAATAGATAGTTAGACGAATACATATTTGAAAATATACGTGTGTGTGATTTAAAACGAGTTATGGTATATTTTAGAAAATGTTTTTTATTTAATAATAATTCAAGATTTATCTTTTTGCATAGTTTGCGTTTTAGTAAACATCAAATTTATTTTTAAAAAACTTTATTGATTTTGATAATAAAAGCTTTTTATGTATATAAAATATAAACTCTTGTTATTAATATTTTTCAAATTAAAAACAAAACAATATAAAGATTTAAGTCTAGTCCTGTCAATAAAACCTACATTTTTTTTATTTTCTAAAACTAAATTTTAGTGATTGTAAACTTTATTTATATATTTATATTTAGGAAATAGACAAAATAAAGAAAATATTTTAATACTTTTATTACTGCTATATGATAGATGTAAAACGATTAAATTATCAAAATGTCTCTTATATAGATTGTATATATAAACATTTTTAATTGGTAAATGTCACATGTCTATAAAGTATAATCATCGGAAAGAAAGATAATGCAGTCTATGAATGTTCGTTCTATGGCAACTTACTACCAGTCTACTATTGCTTAGTTCTTATGTTTGAGACATGTTTTGTTTTGTCATATTGTTTACTTCCTAAATAAGTGGATTTAAAATATCAAATCAATCATAAAGTGTTTATGTTTATGAAAGATTATTTTGTCAACTTGAATATTTATCAGATATGTGATTATGTCTTCATTTTAAACTGATTTTAGATAATTTAAAATTAAATATAATATGTTAAGTTTATAATACAACAACTTTTACAACATATGTATTTAGTTCTTCTTTAGTGATATTTTCTGTTTTTTTAGAAATATGATTAACCAAAGTTATTAGATCCCAATTCATATACCTAAGACTTGATTTATCTACACTTATTGGTATTAGACTTCTTGTATCAATATTTAGTAAATTCATTATCATTCTTAAGATGTTTATTTTCAAAATTTTACCACTTCATTTATTTTTCTCATCAAACATTAACGTTTTTATTACTTGTACACTCAGAATGGTCCAACATTTTTGACATAGGCTTTTAAAACTATTTTCAAATTAATATTATAAAAGCATGATTTTTATTATATGTGCAGATGTCTATATTCCTATAAATCATTCTGAAAAAATTGCCATCAAAAATATATATGAAATTTATATCAATCAATAATATTCGTTTCTTAATAAATAAACACTTAAATTTATCTATATTATTCTTATCCAAACAATGATCTATATATCTTTTTTTAAGTGTCATGAAATCTGTTAAAACTATACAATGTCAAAATCATAAATATCTACATTTTCTTCTTTCTTTAATAAAATTAAATGAAAATGAAATAGTACACTTTCCAAAATCTAATATCTCCTTTAACAAATTTAACCACAAATTTTAAAAATTGTAAACTATGTTAGTCTGATCATTACAATATATAATACTATTTTACAATATGACATTTAATATTTTTAATATTTAAATATACATATTCTTTTTATATTTAATATCTTTTTTGGAACTGCTATATTTAGCAATCTTTACAACTGTGAACTAACTTGCAAACATGTGGAAAGTCCCTTAGCTGACAGTTGAAGTGAATAAGATATATATATATTACAAAAAAATCAAGTCAGATGTCACATGAACCAATTTAATAAGGTTGTATTTACAAATGTTATATATAGAGCTTGCAAAATAAGCTCTTAACAAGCTTTGCAGAATATTCTTAATCCCAGATGAGTTTCTGTTACTGGAATCATCAGTGAAGTGCCAGGATATTCAAGCATTAGATTAAAAATACCAAAACAAGCCCAGCACTTTTTTAATATATATTACTATTAAGTGAAAATCTGAAATTTCCAGACATCCATATGTCTTCCAATCCAGCTATCTAACTTAAGCAGCCATATGCAACCATATGGCACCTCACTAACAATGCCAGTAGCAGAAACTGGTCTGGGGTTGAGGATATTCTTCAAAGCTTCTTAAGAGCTTATTTTATGAGCTCTATATCCAACATTTGTAAATACAAGCTTATTAAATTAGGTCATGTGACCCCTGACTTGATTTTTTTTTTATTTTTTTTTTTGCTATCAATGCTTTGGAGATGTTATATTGCTAAAGCTTTTAATATATGGTGTACCTGAACTTACTTCAGTCCAATATGGCTATTTAAGTTAGATAGCTGGATTGGAAGACATATGAATGTCTGAAAATTTCAGATTTTCTACTTCATAATTATATATTAGATAAGTGCTAGGCTTTGTCCTGGTATTTTTATTATAATGCTTGAATATCCTGGCATTTCACTAATGTTGTCAGTAGCAGAAACCAGTCTGGAGTTGAGGATGTTCTGCAGTTTGTTAAGAGCTTATTTTGCAAGCTATATATATATAGATATATCATTTGTAAATACAAGCTTATTAAATTAGGTCATGTGACATCTGACTAGATTTTCTGTCCTTTTATTTTTTACTATTAAGGCTTTGGTGATTTTATATTGATAAAGCTATTAATATATGGTTTATCTGAATTTACCTCAGTCCCATATGGCTATTCAAGTTAGATAATTGGGTTGGAAGGCATATGGATGTCTGAAAATTTCAGATTTTCTACTTACTAGTTATACATTAGATAAAGTGCTGGGATTGTCCTGGTATTTTTAATCTAATACTTAAATATCCTGGTACCTCACTGATAATATCAGTAACAGAAACTGCTCTTGGGTTGAGGATATTCTGCAAAACTTGTTAAGAGTTTATTTTGTGAGCTATATATATATATATATATATATATATATATATATATATATATATATATATATATATATATATATATATATATATATATATACACAAATCAATGTCTGTATTTCTTCTAAATAATATAAGTAAATTTATGAATAAATATTAAAAAATACAGTAATTAAAATTTGTTAAAAAGAACAAAAAATATATGCATCACTTAGGAGTTCTTTCAACTATCCTTGTAGTCTTTGTATTAATTGACAAAGACTACAAGGATAGTTGAAAGTGCTCCTAAAGGAAATTTATATTTTTTGTTTTTTAACAAATTTTAATTTCTGTATTTTTTAATATTTATTTATAAGGTTATATATATATATATATATATTAATTCATGGAGATATGAGACTTAAATTTCTATTTTTTAATAATAAGAATTGGAATTTCATTTATTTAAATATTTTGTTCACTGCATGATAATATAAGAATTTTCAAACATTATTTTAAACATAATGTGAATATTTGAAGTGTATTACATTTTGTTAAGAGTTGTAAAAGAGAGAAAAATGTAAAATCAAATAAACAATTTGTTTTTTTCTCTTCAGTAATTTTAAATACCAACAAGATTTAATTTTACTTTTGAAAAAGCATTGAGAGAAATAATTTTCTCTTCAGCAAGTTTTTATCAAATTTTGATTTAAACTTAACAAAAAGATGAATAAATACAATTTTAAAAGAAAATGAAAAAAATAAGTTTTATCATTATTTGTTAATTTTTTGTTTTAAATTGATTAGTTGTTTTTTTTTTCTTTTATCTCTCTTCAAAACCATAAACAGTCTTTTCCAAATTAAGGGTAATTATAGAATTAACTTATTTTTGGCATAAGAAAAGAGAAGTATGATTGGATTTATTTTTATTCATTTTGCAATCTTAAAAAATGAGGAAAGTAACTGAATATTTTTTTTGCAAAAATTTACCTAATTGTTCATGTAGAATATAATATTGTCATTGGGATGGACAGGATTGTTCCAAAAACAGGGGTGATGGTAAATCAGTAGACCTCAGGGTCTTCTAAAATAAGTTCAGTGTTGTTATAGTTGTTGAGGAAAGCAGTTGCAGTGATTCATGGCTCAGCTATTGAGGAGTAGAATAGCAGCAATTCTTAACTCACTTATTAAAGAGATGCAGATGTTCAGCAGCTTAAACATGTTTTATAAAATGAAGACAAATAAATGCTAAGTTTAGCTAAAACCTAACCATCATTTATATCTATGTATCTAGCTGATTAGAAAATTGTAATAGAGAAAAAATATATATCAGAAATAATATGCAGTGAGACTTTTCTCCACTCACGACCATGACTGTTCTTTCTTTATGTGTTAGCCTGACCTAGAAAATTATTAGAAAGAAAAATTGATAACTTTTTTTCTGTGTGCTGCCTGAAAATATTGTACAACAGAATAGATAACTTAACCGTGCAACTTAGCCTGAAATTGAAAAGACATACATGATAACTAAAAAATTACAAATGTCAAAAAAAGAATCAAAACTAAATTAAAACTATAAATAAAAGGTATTTTTAATGAGAACATTATCTCTATAATAACATATAATTTTTATAGAAATAATATTTGATCATAATGAGTATTTTTTATTAATTTAATATTTTCTTGAGATAGATGTTTTTTTTTATTATTCATTTGACTTTTGTCTTCAAAATTATAAAAGAGAATTTTAGTTAATTTAATTTTTATTATATTTACTTTTTTTAAAAACATGTTTTTGTTCATTTATTTTTTGTTCAAAATTATACAAAGGGTTAAGTAATTAAAATGAATCGCTGACAACCTCTTGCATGTACTTTTAGAATGCTTATAAGACAGCCAATAAGATATGATGATGATTGTATAGGGAGCACTTAAGTCACAACACAAGAGAAAGGTTTTATAAGGAAAAGGTGATATATATATATATATATATATATATATACTGCAGAAAGTAGTTTGCTATTAACTGAAAGGAGACCCTTTGATTCCTCTAGGATGCCTTAAAGAAACCAAGCAGGGAAAATTCCTAATGTCCACTCCATACATTCTTATCATTCCAGCTATTATTACTATGTGTTTATTCATATAGTATACGAACATGGATGGGCTGCTCTCCAACACGCATTAGCCAGTGTGGTGAGTTTATTGGATTTTTACCTCTGAGTTTAAGATCAAGAAACACCATGGTCTTTCTTCTCAATGCCTGATAGGGCAGAATGAATGTTTGTGTAAATGATAAATATTTTTCCAATACATATATGCAATTATGACAGACAAAAATAAAGCATGGCCCTTATTCCCAGGAGGCTGTAAAACCACCAACCAAGGCAGTGGTTGGTGGCTGAAGGTGGAGGGTGCTAAAAATCTCCTGATTGTGGATCCAGGCTGCCATTTGATGGCAACTTTTTATTTAGGTACTTACAACTGCAGATCACTTTCAAGTGAAGGAAGATTGCAAGAATTAGAAAAAGAACCCTCTTATATTAAATGGGATATTATTGGACTTTATGAAGTTAGAAGAAAAGGTGAAGAGACAATTGATTTAAAAAGTGGACATATATTCTATTATAAAGGCACAAATATTGGAAATGCAAGTGGAGTAGGATTCATTATAAATAAAAAGTGGAAAAACAATATTGTGGAGATTGATGATGTATCAGACAGAGTGGCAAGATTAGTTAAACAACTTAATAGCAGATACCAAATGCAGATAATTCAGGTTTATGCCCCAACAAGTTCTCATAGTGATGAAGTAGTAGAAGATTTTTATATGGATGTACAAAATGCTTTTGATCAGAGTACACAACATTTTAAAATTGTTATGGGAGACTTTAATGCTATAATTGGTAAACAAATGAAAGATGAAAGTGCTATAGGTAATTTTGGTTATGGTAATAGAGAGGACATAGACTTGTGGAGTTTGCAGAAAAAGACAAACTTTATATTATGAATTCTTTTTTTGAGAAAATTGCTAAAAGAAAATGGACATGGAAGCATCCAAATCAAGATACAGCAGAATTGGATTATATTTTGACTAACAGGAAATACATATTTCAAGATTGTAATGTTCTTAATAGATTTAACACAGGAAGTGATCATCGATTAGTAAGGTGCAAGATACATGTTGTGGTAAAACTAGAAAGACAAAAATTGTTAAGAAAAACAATATTTACAGTTGATATTCCTAATCTTCAGAAACATTCTAATGAATTTAAATTAGAACTTACAAATTGGTTTCAAGTATTAATAGATTTTGAACATGATTCAGATTTGAATGAAATTAATATGAAAATAACTGATACACTTTTAAAAACTGCAACAAAGATAGTTGGTAGAAAAAAGCAGCAATTGACCAATAAAATTTCTACTGAGACTAGAGAATTTATGAAGAAAAGAAGAAATATGAAGATATACAAAAATGATGCCTTAAAAAGAATTGAATATCTCAAATTTTGAAAAATGGTGCAGAAATGAGTTGAAAATGATATAAGACAGTATAACTGTGAACTAGCAAGAAAAGCTGTAGAAGAAAATAAAAGTCTTAAGAAAGTAAAACAACATTTTGGTATTGGTAGGAAATTTATATCTGCAATAAGCAAAAAGATGGAATTATTACTAAAAAGAGAGATGACATCATGAAACTGGTAGAAAATTTTTATCAAGAACTATATAGTAATAAAGAACAAGTACCTTCTATATCTATTACATCTTCCAAATTGCCCAGAATTTTAAATGAAGAAGTGAGAAATGCAATTAAATGTATGAAGCAAGTAAAGGCTCCAGGTAATGATGAAATTGTAATTGATATATTAAAAGAAGCAAGTGAAAAAACAGAAAAAAATTTAGCAAAGTTATATATTAAATGTCTAAATGATAAAGATGTACTGGATGATTGGAAGAATGCAGTAATAATATTAATATTTAAAAAGGTGATAAAGAAGATATTAGAAATTACAGACCTATCAGCCTTTTATCAGTTTTATATAAAAAATTTACCAAGATAATTACAATTCGTCTACAGAGAACATTGTATTTCCACCAACCAAGAGAACAAGCTGGATTTAAAAGTGGTTTTAGTACAGTATATCATATTCAAGTATTGAGAGAAGTTATAGAAAGGACAAATGAATATGAGTTGTCATTATGTTTTGGATTTGTAGATTATGAAAAGGCATTTGATTCTATAAACATTTCTTCAGTGATTAAAGCATTGGATCATCAAGGTATAGATCCAGGATATTGTCATATTTTAAAGAATATTTATAAAAATGCAACAGCAACAATTAGATTACATAATGATACTGGGAAAGTCAACATTGAGAAAGGTGTAAGACAAGGTGACTCCATATCTCCAAAACTTTTTACAGCAGTGCTGCAAGAAGTATTTTGTGGATTAAAATGGAAAACTAAAGGAGTGAAAGTAAATGGAGATTACTTAAGTCATTTACATTTTGCAGTTGATGTAGTTCTTTTTGAAAATAATGCATCAGAACTGCAGGAAATGTTGCAGGAGTTATCAGATGAAAGTAAGAAAGTAGGACTAAAGATAAATGTTAAAAAGACTAAAGTAATGTTTAATCAGTTTGTTCAAAATATAAAAATAAAGATTGATTATGATGAATTAGAAGAAGTTAACAGTTACAAATACCTTGGTCAGATTATTAATGCATATGGAAACATAATGGAGAAAATGAATCATAGAATTAAACTTGGTTGGAGTGCTTTTGGTAGAAATAACTTGATACTAAAAGGAAATATGCCTATAAGAAGATATTAAAAATTACAGACCTATCAGCCTTTTATCAGTTTTATATAAAAAATTTACCAAGATAATTACAACTTATCTACAGAGAACATTGTATTTCCACCAACCAAGAGAACAAGCTGGATTTAAAAGTGGTTTTAGTACAGTATATCATATTCAAGTATTGAGAGAAGTTATAGAAAGAACAAATGAATGTGAGTTGTCATTATGTTTTGGATTTGTAGATTATGAAAAGGCATTTGCTTCTATAAACATTTCTTCAGTGATTAAAGCATTGGATCATCAAGGTATAGATCCAGGATATTGTCATATTTTAAAGAATATTTATAAAAATGCAACAGCAATAAGTAGATTACATAATGATACTGGGAAAGTCAACATTGAGAAAGGTGTAAGACAAGGTGACTCCATATCTCCAAAACTTTTTACAGCAGTGCTGCAAGAAGTATTTTGTGGATTAAAATGGAAAACTAAAGGAGTGAAAGTAAATGGAGATTTCTTAAGTCATTTACATTTTGCAGTTGATGTAGTTCTTTTTGAAAATAATGCATCAGAACTGCAGGAAATGTTGCAGGAGTTATCAGATGAAAGTAAGAAAGTAGGACTAAAGATAAATGTTAAAAAGACTAAAGTAATGTTTAATCAGTTTGTTCAAAATATGAAAATAAAGATTGATTATGATGAATTAGAAGAAGTTAACAGTTACAAATACCTTGGTCAGATTATTAATACATATGGAAACATAATGGAGAAAATGAATCATAGAATTAAACTTGGTTGGAGTGCTTTTGGTAGAAATAACTTGATACTAAAAGGAAATATGCCTATAAAAAGATATTAAAAATGACAGACCTATCAGCCTTTTATCAGTTTTATATAAAAAATTTACCAAGATAATTACAACTCATCTACAGAGAACATTGTATTTCCACCAACCAAGAGAACAAGCTGGATTTAAAAGTGGTTTTAGTACAGTATATCATATTCAAGTATTGAGAGAAGTTATAGAAAGAACAAATGAATGTGAGTTGTCATTATGTTTTGGATTTGTAGATTATGAAAAGGCATTTGCTTCTATAAACATTTCTTCAGTGATTAAAGCATTGGATCATCAAGGTATAGATCCAGGATATTGTCATATTTTAAAGAATATTTATAAAAATGCAACAGCAACAATTAGATTACATAATGATACTGGGAAAGTCAACATTGAGGTAGGTGTAAAACAAGGTGACTCCATATCTCCAAAACTTTTTACAGCAGTGCTGCAAGAAGTATTTTGTGGATTAAAATGGGAAACTAAAGGAGTGAAAGTAAATGGAGAGTATTTAAGTCATTTAGATTTCACAGATGATGTAGTTGTTTTTGCAAATAATGCTTCAGAGCTGTATGAAATGTTGCAGGAGTTATCAGATGAAAGTAAGAAAGTAGGACTAAAGATAAATGTTAAAAAGACTAAAGTAATGTTTAATTGGTTTGCTCAAAATATGAAAATAAAGATTGATTATGATGAATTAGAAGAAGTTAACAGTTACAAATACCTTGGTCAGATTATTAATACAGATGAAAACATAATGGAGGAAATTAATCATAGAATTAAACTTGGTTGGAGTTCTTTTGGTAGAAATAACTTGATACTAAAAGGAAATATGCCTGAAAAGGATGGTTTTTAACAAATGTGTTTTACCAGTTCTTACTTATGGAACTGAGACTTGGACACTCAATAGAAGAGCAATACAGAGACTTCAGACCACTCAAAGAAGTATGGAGAGATGTATGTTGGAAGTAACAAGAAGAAATTGAAAATGCAATGTATGGGTAAGAGAACAAACAGGTGTTACTGAACTCATTGAAAAAATTAAAAGATTGAAGTGGAGTTGGGTTGGACATATTGCTAGAAGAGATGATAATAGATGGACAATTGAAATTTTAAACTGGATTCCAAAAGATTGTAAAATACCCAGAAAGCGACCACATGTGAGATGGATGGATGAAATAAGAAAGTGTGCAGGGGTGATGTGGAGAAGAAAAGCTAAAGATCGAAGAAGATGGATTAAACTTGGAGAGACCTTCATCCTGCAGTGGATTGATAAGGGTTGATAATGATATATATATATATATATATATATATATATATATATATATATATTGTGACCCTCTGAGTGGGGAGTGGGCACAAGGAGTTGAGATACTTTGTATCTGTAGTGAATAGTTGCATTTTGATAAAAAAAAATGAAATAGCCCTAAATTTTTTTACATTTTTTTATAAATGTCTCAAACCTTATATGTGAGTCACTTATGTATTTTGATTAGCAGTTTTACAAGTATTTATTATTATTCTCATATTTAATGCAAGAAAGAGGGGTTATTTATTATAGGAATTAGTATATTGTGTCAGGAGAATGCAAAGGTATTTTATGTTAGTGTTTAGTATTGGTTGGAATGGTTTCCTAATCCCTTATTCATTGATACCTATCCTTTTATCGACATTAATATCCATCTCAATTATATTTAGTCAAGATAGTTTAATATTTAGATTGCAGAACATGGCATACATGTATGACTCTGTATCATTTTCATTTCATTTTCATCTTTTAATAACATTAAGCAATAGTACATTTAACATGAAGACATCTAAATTACAGTAATTATCATTAATAATTTTACAAATATATTTGTTTTTATTTTTTTTTATAATTAATGGATATTTGGATCAATGGATTATTTTACAAATTAAACAAATTATTAATCATTTTGTTTAACAGTTAATTAATATTCATTTATTTCAGGTTTGTAAAAGTTATTTTTATTATTATTTTTTTTGTCTTAATTTAATAGTAAAAGTCAGTTAATTTAATTGTAAAAGTCAGAATGATTTTTTTTTAAAGAAATGATTTCTTGCATATGTAATGAGCTTAAGTGCAAAAGGTGAGGTTAAACTTTTTTTGAGTGCAGATGACCTTTTTGATGGTAGGGAGAGATATCTATTTAACAAATAGTATTCATTAAAAATTGCTCATTATTGATGTAATTGAGCCAGTATATTATTCTTCTCTGCTGTAACAAGTAGATATTTATTTCCAGATGTCAAATTAACTTAAAAAAGCTTTAAAGTAAACTTCAAGAAAGGTCTTCAATTAGCATGTTAGGCTAAAAAAATATAGGTACATTGGTTTTCATTTCTTTACCTCATTTTGACATTTGAATTAATCATTTTTTGCTTATTACTATTTTTAACATGTATATCTATAATATTAAGCTTGTACTTTATTTATTTATCATTAAGAAGGAAGATAAAATGCATGAACTTTATAATCATATAACTAATCTACTTGTATCTTATTATATCATTTGGAAATGTGTACAGAACATTTTTACAGAATTTATTTTAAATTTTCATTATATCTTATATCATACTTCTACAAAAGTTAAATTAAAATTAAAGGATGTGTGTATTTTAAAATAACATTCTATACTTCAATTCATTATGGAAAAATGACTTTATTTATTTATTTAGTATTCCTAAAATAATATGTGCTTTTATGAAAATAAAATAAAATATGAATTGTCCAGAATAACTAAAGGATACTACTTATTAAATATGTACTTAAATCGGATGGAAGGACGGGAATGCTGTATATTTCTGTTTTCTTCGATATGGATGCATTATAGAATAAATTATTATTAATTGCAGAATCAACATAAAAACACATATTAATTTACAATGTTTAAAAATAACTATATGTATGCTAGCTTATAAATATTGGGAAAATGTTATTCAAGAAGTCTATAAAGGATAATTGCTAATTTAACAACTACTATGGAATGAGTTAAATAATTGATACCAATGTAGCTGAAAATGACTCATATTTCCATCATGATAAAGATTGATTACTTATGTGTGATGTAATAAGCTCAAGTAGTTCCACTACGAACATTGGAGATATTAGATCAGATTTAAGTTATGATTATTTCTTGTTGTTATCCTACAGAAATTCATTTTATGTTTCATATTCTTAATAAACATGAATTCAGTTTGGAATCTATCTCCATATCATTTGTTTCAAAAATATATTTATTAGTCACTTTGTGTACAAATTAGAAAGAATATATACAAGGTTAAATGAGGTTATGCTGAGTTCTGAGAGTTCTTATGAGTGTTTTAGTAGGCCAGCATGTTTGTTGTTCTGTTGTTATAAGTGGGAAGGGTGAATAGGTTCCAGGTGTCCTCAAAGGATTTTTTGGGAGAGATGAGCTCATCTCTTTTCCTGATTTTCTTTATTGTTTTACAGAACAACAGATCTGGGTCTAGGAAGTGCAGATCCATTATCAACTTGCAATGTACTACCCAGATTGCATAGAGAATAAAAATGGATAGTCTAATGATAGCAAATGTTCCAGGGTGGATCACTTTTATGGGCAAGAGAATTAGGTCCGGTCTTATATTGGAGTTGGTGAAGACTATATCTCTGACTGTTTTAAGGTTTTGATAGCAATATGTGAAGTGCTCAATGGTTTCCTCTTCATGAGAACATAAACTGCAGGTTGGATCAATGTTGGAGTTACCTTTTCGGTAAAATAGGAACCAAATTGTGGGAAGTGTGCTAAGGTTAATTTTGATGATGAAGTCCAGATATTTGGGCTCCAGACACCATCTTTTAAAGTGGGTAATTAATTTTTGGTTTGTGAGGTTGAGGCTACTTTCAGGAGGTTGATTAGGTGGTACGCATCCCACAAGGTGATTTTAACATTGAGATTGGTGTCCATGATTAGTTTGAATTGACTTAAAAGATTGATAAGGGAAGATATCAATGGTGTTTTCCCTGGTGGGGGTCAATCTGTTGGGGAAATCTTTTCAGTGATGTTGTTATAGCCAAAGTAATGTATCAAATTATGTAGTGTATTGTGAGTTTTTTGGAGGATGGCTGCTTGAATAGAGTGGAAAGACAAGCCATTGAACCTCTGAGGCAGCTGGATTTGTCGGAGGCTGATGGCCACAGTCTTCCCTTTCCAGAAGAGTTTGGTGCATAGGCGATTAATCTTGTTCTGAAACTGTTTGGTTAGTTTGATGAAGGGCAGGTAATATGTATTTTTTGGTAATATTGTCATATTCAGGAGCCCTACCTTTCCATATAGTGAGAGATAGACTCTAGAGAGAGATGTGATGATGCACTCTGTTGTTTGGAGGATACCATCCTATATTTATCTGGCCATTGCCATTGAACATTTGAAGATGAGAAACCCCAAGAATTATTGTGGTTTGGCAGTATAGATAGATGGTATTTGTTTTCCTGACTTTATTTGCCAGATAGATGATTTGGTGTGATTTATTTGTAAATGATATTTTGCAGAATATCGATTTAAAATGGATTGTAGTTGGGGGAAGGTATTTTATGGTAGGTAGAACAATCATGATGTCATTTATGTAGGCAAATGAGTTGAGGTGTTTATTGATGGATAGAATGAATACTCCTGGTAGATTTTTTTTTCAATATCCATCAGTAGATGATTTATGTATGCTGTGAAGCATAGAGCACTGAGGGGGGAACCTTGAGGGAGAGATTTAAAAGGTTTGAAGCCTGGTGTGAGCTTGCCATCCAGTGAGACAAAGATTTCTCTGTTGCTTAATAGATTACTGATTATTTGTATAATGGTGACAGGAACATCATATTCAGCCAGCAGATTCAGCAGGATGTATATGTGCACTGAATCAAAAGCTGCAGCAATATCCAGCTGGACAGCAATGGGTTTAGATTTCTTTTGTATTTTGATATAATCAATGAGAGCCATAATGTTAGCCATAGCATGTGAGGTGGAGGAGCCTTTTTTCCCATATTGATTAGGAGAAATGTGTTTAAGGACTATAGGTTGAATTTGATCCTTGATGACTGACTCCATTATCTTGATCAGCAATGGGGTCATGGAGATTGGTCGAATACTGGTTAGATCAGTGAGTGGTTTTTGTTTTTTCAAAAAAGGCACTAGTGCCACTGGATACAGATCAGCTATATTTCTGTGCCCAGTAGCTAAGTGTTCAATCATTTTGACCATGATGGGAATCATAAACTGACTTAGGTGATTTAAAAGGAACTTAGGGATGCCATGTAGACCTGGATAAATGCTATCTGGGAATAACATAAGTTTTTTTTTAAGTAGAGCTTCTGCGATGCCATGCTCACCTGGATTCCCAGCTTTCGGCTAGTCTGGTTCAGAAGGAGGTGATTTAAAAGGAACTTAGGGATGCCATGTAGGCCTGGATGAATGCTATCTGGGAGAGACATGTTTTCTTTTAAGTAGAGCTTCTGTGATGCCATGCTCACCTGGATTCCCAGCTTTTGGCCAGTCTGGTTCAGAAGGAGGACTATCTGCTTGCATAAGTTGTTGATGATGCTGACTGATGAGTAACATCATAGGATAACCTACAAGTGTGTTGCTGTTACTGGTAATTGATGATGGGGTAACTTGTTGTCTATTTGTCTCTGGAGCCCATCTGAGGTACCCTCTTGTCCAACAATGTTGTTGAGACAAGAAGAATTTAGACCTCCTGATGGATATATCTGCAAGTGATTTTTGTTTAATACAGTAAAGGTTTTTAAGTGATAAGATGACTTCTATATTAGAAGGATTCTGTTGCACCATTTGTAGTTGATTTTCAATGTCTGTGAGGTCTCTGAGTAGGCTATTTGAGCCTTTAATTTTCCTGGTGTGATGGTTTGAATGGATTGGAGAATATTGATATATGTGAACCAGGCTTCTTCAGCTGGAAGGGAAAGGATGTTGATCTTTCAGAAATAAATGTAGGCCTCAGAAACTATGGCTTCTGTCATGCTGGACTTTGTGACCATACGCATAGTTCTTCTGGGCCCTGCAGCAGTGTCTGGAGCCACAATAGCTTCTAGATGGATAACTAGTGCCATATGATCTGAGAAAGCAACAATATAAAAGTGGAGGTCTGGTGTATAATATATCAGGTCAATCAGGGATCTTCAAGTTCTGGTGTAAAAAGAAAAGGCACCTGGGGGGAAGAAGCCCTCTCCGCACATCAGTCTTTGATTTAAGTGATGGATGAATCTAGTGTTAAAGTTTTGATATGTGGTATTGAAATCTCCTAAGAGGATTGTTGGACTGGTTCTATTTCTGATGATGGCATTTAGCATATGGATTATGTTGTAATATTGAGTTGTGTCATTGGCCATGTACACATAGGCAATGATAATAGGGTAGCCCCAGTAGTCAACCTCAATAATAACCATGTTGTTGTCTAACAGCAGAAGATTAAAACTATTGGGGGGTATTGTATTATTAACCAGATGCCAACTCCTCCAGAAGCCGAGGAGCCAATAGAAAATCTGGTATAACCTGATAATGAAAGCAGTTCTAGGATTTTATGATCAGTGTTCTGATGGTATTTCATTTCTCCCATTAAGAATATATGTGGGGAGTTGAGGGCAATCCAATTTTTAATAGCATAGGTTCTACCCAATGAGTTGATGCCGAAAAAAAAATTTTGCAAGTGAACTTTTTTATTTTAAATCAAAGAACAAAATGACTTTTGTGTTCTTTATTTTTTTTATATATTATTTGTCATCATTAATGTATATAATAGATAGATAGACATATTTATTATTATGTTTTGTGTATAATTTTGTGCTATTATGAACTTCTAGATCGTCTCGGGATTGCTTATTCACAAATTGTGGATACGTTGGTACAAATTGATTTTATTCAAATATGTTTTGTGTTTCTTTTAAGAAGGTAAAGGAAAGAAATGTATTTCTTTTTTCTCTTTTATTATATTGTTAAAGAGAGGTGTATATTATTTTGTATATTTTCTTATCGCAAAGTGAGAGTTCTGGCTTCTAAATCAATGAACATATAATAGAAATAGTCGGATAAAGATAGTAAAGAAATATCGTTTGTAATATTTATGATTATTAAATTTTAAAAAATAGCTTAAAGTTTATTCTGAATTAAAAGTTATATTTTAATGTATTATTTAATTACCGGGTTGCTTGCATAGTATATAACTTAGAATTACTTTTTATATATTCTTATTTACGAGTGTGTGTGTCTATTCTGCACAATTATTACATTTGCTTAATAAAAGTTCAATTTATAGATATTTTTAGGTATAAATTTCAGATGTTGTCATATTCTAAAGAACTGAAAGGATTTGTAGATTACCTGTATTTATCTGCCAGCATGTATATATAATTTTAGACATGTCGAAGAACTTTGGGAATGGAAATTACTCTTGATGCGTTCTATGTTTGTAGGGATAGCTTATATATTGTATTTTAATAATTTTCCATGAGTAGAGCCTATTTTATATTGTATGCATATTATGAAATGATATTTAGGAAGTTGAATGATGTTTTTCTTATAGTCCTGGTGGTGAGAAAAAGTCCCACAACAATAGTATATTTCAGAATTAGATGAGTTATTGTTGAAGTATGAAATGATATTTAGGAAGTTGAATGATGTTTTTCTTATAGTCCTGGTGGTGAGGAAAAGTCCCACACCAATAGTATATTTTAGAATTAGATGGGTTATTGTTGAAGTGTTAAGTAAAGAGTTTATTTGCTCCTCACATGGATTTCCCTTGGAATGTTTTTGTTTGTATAATCGTGAAAATATAGCTCTGTGTTATTTAGTATGTGGCCAGATAAATAGTTAAATTAAATTCTTGATATAATATTAGTGTCTTATTTTGTTGATTGGTTTACGATATTGTCTGAAATGAAGTAATTGTTTAATATTTCCTCAATAAATTGAGAATGTTTAGAAAAGATTGTTTTCTATTATTGTTGCTTAGGATGTGACACACATGCATAATATAAACAATATTGCGGATACAAAAGTATAATGTTATTGAATTTAAAACAGGAAATAAACGTTTTTTAAAACACATTATATTCATTTAACATAAAGTTATAAATCATCAATCATCAGAACGGATAAGATTTTATTGCTATGCGTGAAAGGTATATGTAATTAAAATGATTATTTAATTAGTTAGAGAAAGTTGCTTTGTTGATGGCCAAATATGTTAATTTGATTTATTTAAATAATTGATAGTAAACCCTCTCAAAATATTTATTGTACTAATAATACGATATATTATTTAGTTAATGTTATGTTTAGATAAACCACTTAAGCAAAGCAGGTATTCAAAGTCAGAATATTCAAGTTTTTTTTGTTAATTTTGCTTTCAAAAAGGTATGAATAATAAATAGTGTAATATAATAGGGATAATCCCAAACTGATGTCCAAAGATTTATTTGAGAATTAAATTATTAAGACAAGTATTCTTGGTGTAAAATAATTATGGTAAATTAAATTTTCAGTGTAATAAATGATTTGTTTATTTATTAAAAAACTGTGTCTTGAGATATTCATGTATACATTCGTGTACTAATTTCCACATCTCCAAATTTCATACATCTATTATAAAATAACTAGATTGTTTTATAGCTATGATATTAAATATGCTGGTATCTGATAATATTGTTTTCTCAATCCAAACATTGCCACTTGATAAACATATAAGAAAGGTTGCCTAGTTAATGTATTGGTTAGATAATGATGTGAGACTAAAATATACCCAATTTCTGTCATTATCTAATTGCTAAACACAGTAAAACATTTAGTCAATTTATCTCACTACATTTTATTATAAGCTAGAATTATAAATTCAGGACTAATGTATTTTCTTTAATTCAACTGTGTATTCTTTTTTAAATTCCCTGAGATCTTATTGTATGTTTCTTGATCGGCATTAAGGTAGCTGTTTAGATGATGATATGCCAAGTCATAGAATTGTTTAGTGATATAATTATATCAAGCTGATATATGTTATACTTGGATGATGGAAGAAATTAAGTTGAAAGGATATTTTAATAGTCTGTGCCAAGAAACATTGTTATTCTTTATCATGCAGTTAATTAACAAAAGGATTTATATTTTATTTAATGTTTTATAATATCTCTTCTTTCATTTATTTATAATTATATATTTTATGAACTTCCTGTAACCTCCCACTGAGCTGAGCTGAATGTAGACATAGGTAAAAAATCTCAGCAATAATTTTATATCAGATATGTTATTATATTTTTCTATTCATTAGTTGAACTGGTGCCCTGGGCATTTACTCATATAATGCATATGAGTGTTGTTGTGAGTGAAGTTTATAATATATATATATATATATATATATAAGGTGAGTGAAGTTTATAATATATATATATATATATATATATAAGGGCTGAAGTAAGGAGTTTGCTATTAACTGAAAGGAGACCCTTTGATTCCTCTTGGAGGCCTTAAAAGAATGAGCAGGGCAAATTCCTAATGTCCAATTCATACGTTCTTGTCATTGCAACTGCTATTACTATGTGATTATTCATATAGTATATGAACATGGATGGGCTGCTCACCAACATGCATTAGCCAGCATGGTGAGTTTATTGGCTTTTTATCTCTGAGTTTAAGAATATTTTTTCAATATATACAATCATGACAGACAAAAATAAATCATGACCCTTATTCCCTGGTGGCTGTAAAGTCACCAACCAAGGCAGCAGTTGGTGGCCAAAGGCAGAGAGTGAATAAGAATCCTCTGATTGCGGACTCAGGCTGCCATTTGATGACAACTTTTTATTTAGGTACTTACAACTGCAGATCACTTTCAAGTGAAGGAAGATTGCAAGAGTTAGAAGAAGAACTGTCTTATATTAAATGAGACATTATTGGACTTTGTGAAGTTAGAAGAAAAGGTGAAGAAACAATTGATTTAATAAGTGGACATACTCTACTATAAAGGCACAAATATTGGAAATACAAGTGGAGTAGGATTCATTATAAATAAAAAATGGAAGCATAACATTGTGGAGATTGATGGTGAATCAAACAGAGTGGCAAGATTAGTTTTACAACTTAGCAGCAGATACCAAATGCAGATAATTCAGGTTTATGCCCCAACAAGTTATCATAAAGAAGAAGTAGTAGAAGATTTTTATATGGATGCACAAAAGGCTTTTGATCAGAGTAAACAATATTTTTAAATTGTTATGGGAGAATTTAATGCTAGAATTGGTAAACAAATGAAAGACGAAAATGCTGTAGGTAATTTTGGTTATGGTAATAGAAACGAGAGAGGATATGGTAATAGAAACGAGAGAGGATATAGACTTGTGGAGTTTTCAGAAAAAGAAAATCTTTATATTATGAATTCTTTTTTTGAGAAAAAGGTTAAAAGGAAATGGACATGGAAGCATCCAAATGAAGGTGCAGCAGAATTGGATTATATTTTGACTAACAGAAAATACATATTTCAAGATTGTAATGTTCTTAATAAATTTAACATAGGAAGTGATCATTGATTACTAAGATGTAAGAT
The DNA here is from genome assembly GCA_028023455.1 of Epiperipatus broadwayi. Lineage (NCBI taxonomy): Eukaryota > Metazoa > Onychophora > Udeonychophora > Euonychophora > Peripatidae > Epiperipatus > Epiperipatus broadwayi. Next base: position 277,749 of record JAQFVV010006290.1, read on the forward strand.
ACATGTTAATGCAAAACTAGAGAGACAAAAATTATTAAGAAAAACAATATTTACAGTTGATATTCCTAATCTTCAGAAACATTCTAATGTATTTAAATTAGAACTTACAAATCGGTTTCAAGCATTAGTAGATTTTGAACATGATTCAGATTTGAATGAAATTAATAGAAAAATAACTGCTACACTTTTAAAATTGCAACAAAGATAGCTGGTAGAAAAAAGCAGCAATTGACCAATAAAATTTCTACTGAGATGAGAGAATTTATGAATAAAAGAAGGAATATGAAGATATACAAAACTGATGCATAAAAAGGATTGAATATCTCAAATTTTGAAAAATTGTGCAGAAAAGAGTTGAAAATGGTATAAGAAAGTATAACTGTGAACTAGCAAGAAAAGCTGTAGAAGAAAATAAAAGTCTTAAGAAAGTAAAACAACATTTTGGTATTGGTAGGAAATTTATATCTGCAATAAGCAAAAAGATGGAATTATTACTAAAAAGAGAGATGACATCATGAAATGTGTAGAAGACTTCTATCAAGAATTATATAGTAATAAAGAACAAGTATCTTCTATACCTATTATATCTTCTGAATTGCCCAGAATTTTGAATGAGGAGGCAAGACATGCAATTAAATTTATGAAGAAATGGAAGGCTCCAGTTAATGATGGAATTATAATTGATATATTAAAAGAAGCTGGTGAAGAAATAGAAAAAATTTTAGCAAAGTTATATTCCAAATGTCTAAATGATAAAGATGTACCAGATGATTGAAAGAATGCAGAATTAATATTAATATTTAAAAAACTTGATAAAGAAGATATTAGAAATTACAGACCTATCAGTCTTTTATCAGTTTTACACATTTTTTTTACTAAGATAATCACAACTCATCTACAGAAAACACTGGATTTCCACCAACCAAGAGAACAAGCTGGATTTAAAAAGTGGTTTTAGTAGCGTAGATCATATCCAGGTATTGAGAGAAGTTATAGAAATGACAAATGAATATGAGTTGCCATTATGCTTAGGATTTGTAGATTATGAAAAGGCATTTGATTCTACAAACATTTCTTCAGTGATTAAAGCATTGGATCATCAAGGTGTAGATCCAGGATATTGTCATATTTTAAAGGATATTTATAAAAATGCAACAGCAATAATTAGATTACATAATGATAGGAAAATCAACATTGAAAAGGGTGTAAGACAGAATAACTCTATGTCTCCAAAACTTTTTACAGCAGTGCTGCAAGAAGTATTTTGTGGATTAAAATGGGAAGCTAAAGGAGTGAAAGTAAATGGAGATTATTTAAGTCATTTAGATTTTGCAGATGATATAGTTGTTTTTGCAAATAATGCTTTAGAGTTAAGGAAATGTTGCAGGAGTTATTGGTTGAAAGTAGGAAAGTAGGACTAAAGATAAATGTTAAAAAGACTAAAGTAATGTTTAATAGATTTTCTCAAAATATGAAAATAAAGATTGATTATGATGAATTAAAAGAAGTTAACAGTTACAAATATCTTGGTCAGATTATTAATACAGATGGAAACATAATGGATGAAATTAATCATAGAATTAAACTTGGTTGGAGTGCTTTTGGTAGAAATAACTTGATACTAAAAGAAAATATGCCTATATGATTGAAAAGGAAGGTTTTTAATAAATGTGTTTTGCAGTTCTTACTTATGGATCTGAGACTTGTACACTTAATAGAAGAGCAATACAGAGACTTCAAACCACTCAAAGAAGTATGGAGAGATGCATATTGGGAGTAACAAGAACAGATCAAAAATGCAATGTTTGAGTAAGAGAACAAACAGGTGTTACTGATATCCTTGAAAAAATTAAAAGACTACAGTGGAGTTGGGCTGGACATATTACTAGGAGAGATGATAATAGATGGACAATTGAAATTTTAAACTGGATTCCAAGAGATTGTAAAATACCCAGAAAAAGACCACATGTGAGATGGATGGATGGAATAAGAAAGTGTGCAGGGGTGTTGTCGAGAAGGGAAGCTAAAGATCGGAAAATATGGATTGAACTTGGAGAGACCTTCATCCTGCAGTGGATTGATAATGGCTGATGATGATGATATGTATAAGCCAGTCTGAAGCAGTTTTACTTGAGCATGAAGCTTTAAACATCTTACATTTAACTCACTATGTATTATTTATAAATTCAACAATGCAAAATCTTTCGATTTACTACAAAGGGTTAAGCTAATTTAAAATGACTTTATCTCTGATTGCGAAAAGATGTTTTTCGACTTTTGTTATTTAAAAGAAAATAATGAAATCAAAAGTCAATCAATTTAATGAATAAAAATCCACTGGTTAGTCATATTTTTATATGAAATTATATTTTTATAATACACACACACACACTATATATATATATATATAATTTTATATAAAAATATTACTAACCAATGGACTTTTATTCATTAAATTAATTGACTTTTGCCTTTATTAAGTTGGAGCTAATCCAAGACTTCTCACTGATGAAATCCACTAACTAGAAATTAGTCTGGGGATATTGGATGAATAGGCACTAGATAAGAATTTTATGCACAGTCCTTCTTTCATCCATTGACTACTAAGGCATGACTGGGTAGCACTACTTTGTAAAGAATTTCTAATGTATTTAAAAGCTTGTGTAAGCATAGCATGTTATTTATGTGCCAAAAGCTAAACTAATCAATATAATAAATCTAGTAAGAACCGCAATTCAAAAGTAAATCACTAACCAAAATCTGTCTAAAATTCTCTACCAATTGTTACAAACTTCTTAAGTGATAAGTATTATAAAGCAAAACAGATGTATATCATTCTTCTTTTGATGTTTGAGAAGTAGGTCTTTGCAGGAAAATTATTGGAAGTAAATTTTAAATTTAATTTTCACCAGTGATTTAATTGTGAATTGATATATATAAATTATAATGATTTCTCTTTAAATATTTTTTTCATTAATAAATAAACTAAAATATTTTTTTGAGAATTTAGATAATTTTTTGCAAAAAGTTTTACAAAATCTGTAAAATACTAATACAAAGCAGCTAATCTTTTCAAGGTAAACAAAATACGCCAACTGAATATAAAACTTTAAAAACAGTTTTTCTTTAATTTATATTAAATGGCATCAGTTATTCTCAGCACAAAAAATTAAACATGGTAATTGCAGTAATTACATTATTTTTTGAAATGCATTCATTAATTAAATATTAGAAATTATCTATGTTCTAAGTAAACTTTAATCAAAAAAATGTTTAGGTTTAATCACTGATAATATATAATTAAACATGTTTACGTTGAGCTAATTATTTCCAAAAATAAATATTTTATTAAAATATGAAATTATCTATCGAATGTAACAAATTAATCAAATAGTTTAATCTTAATTGTATTTTATTAATGTTTAAGATTATAATTTATAAATAAGTTTATTGTATGTTTATGTATAATTTTTTTAAATTTTTATATTTTATTTAGAAAAATCAACATTTTGAAGAGTAAATCTATAATTATATGTCAAGCGTTGGTTGTGTAGCGGTTAGCACAGCCGCTTTCCAAGCAGCAGGCCCGGGTTTGCTTCCCGACCGCTTTGACATATGAAAAAAAATCTATAATTATATCTTCAGTAGTCGAAATGAAAAATATTTTATTGCAACTGATTGATTAAATGTTAGCATAGTTTCTACTTTAATTTTTCTAATTAGCCGTTATTTATATTCATAATTATACTTGATTTTTCAGTAATTAGAATATATTTAAATTAGGGTAACTTGCTTGATACCCTATGTATTGTATATTTAAATGTATATAATTGGTCGTCAGTAAGCATCTTATTGTTAGTAAATCTATAAAGTACTACTTCGACTTTTTTATTCATAGCACTGTAGTGAAAAGAATTATACACATTTTATCTTTATGTATTGTTTAATCTCAGCAAGAATTTCAATATTATTCTATTCCTGTAATATCTGACTGTTTTTTTTTATTATTTTATTTTGTTTTACTTTGTTTTCTGGTTTATTTTTTTTTGTAAATATTGAATCTGTATTTCTTAAAGCAAAAATTCCACAATTAATAGAGAACAAAATATTATAAATATTACATGATCACCATTTCATATGCTTACACATGCTGTTAATGAATACCAAACTCTCCGTACAGTAGTGCCACCAAGTGCAAGCTTACATAATCAATGTTTTCAAGTTTGTGCATAATAACCCTATATAGTGCCTACTCAGACAACATCAGCAGATTAGATTTTAGCTTGTGGCTTTGTATAGTCATACAGATCTGAACTCAGTTCAAGATTTGTACATTTTGGTGTCTTTGATTTTTCAAAAACTACACTCACTATTATCCTATAGGCACTACTGTAAGGAAAGTTTGGGATTCTTATTAACATCATGTGTAAGCATATAAAGTGGTGATCATGTGATGTTTTGATGTTTTTATGCCTATCCTGTTCATAGAATAATAGTGATTGTGGTTTATTAAAAATCCAAAATATCAAAATATATAGATGCTGAACTGAGTCCAGAGCTCTATTATTATACAAGTAAATGAACTTCAGTTAGAAATGTTAAGGTGTTTTCATCTTCAGCTTCTAGCATTATAGTTAACAAAATAAGTAAAAAGTGTTTGCTGGAGGATTGCATTACATTCTAAGATCTAGATGCATTCTTCTCAAATCCAATGCTCCACACTGATGAAAGCTCCAAGTTAGAAACTAGTCTGGGAATAATGGATGAGTAGACACTAGATAAGGATTTTAGCACAAACCTTCTGTATCCATTGATTATGAAGGTTTACATTTGGTGGCTCTACTGTATGAAAAGTTTAGTGCTCTTATTATGAATATTATTGCTTTTATCGTTATTTTATGTTATCTTTAATCATTTTAAAAGACAATTTATATATGATAGGCAAAATATATGATAGATATTAATTAAAAAATATTTTTGTATATATGATAATTCTGGAACAAAAGCAATATATAGGACTGCAGAAAGAAGTTTGATATTAACTGAAAGGAGACCCTTTGATTCCTCTTGGAGGCCTTAAAGAAACCAAGCAGGGCAAATTCCTAATGTCCACACAATACTTACTTATTGTTGTAGCTGTTATTACTATGTGATTGTTCATATAGTATATGAATATGGATGGGCTAAAATTTATGTTTTTGAAACAGGATTAAACTTTGCCATAACATCATCTAATATCCATTTATTAGATATAATGGCAGCCAATGAAAAAGACACTTATAAATTGTCTCTAGTAGAAGCATCAGAATTATGTTGGAGAATAGCCTATGGTGAGAGGAAAGCAATTAACTCTCTCAAAGTAGATAAATCTATAATTATTATCTCTGATGGCATAGGCAATGTAACAGTTATCTTGGATACAACTGAATATAATAACAAAATACAAGGACTTCTCATAGCAGTCCAATACAGAAAAGTGGAAAAAAGTATGATAAGCATTGCAGATTTTTAAGTGATTCAAAAAAAAGTAAAATAACACCATATTTTTGCAAAATTCTCCACCTTTATGTTCTACCTAAAATCCATAAGCATCATGTTTCATTGAGATCTATTGTTAGTTCTATAAATTTCATCATGACAAAATTTGTCAAGATTTCTTCTCAAAATTTTAAGTTCTTTGGCATACAAGAACCAATCCTTTGTCATGGATTCTAGACACTTAGCAGAATTAATCAAGAACATGAAAAGTAAAAGAACTCACTTTGATGTGGAAAGTTTATTCACAAATGTACCATGTGAAGAAACATTGTCTATTATAGAGAAAAGATTAAATGGTGATAATAGCTTAGAAACTAGAACAATTCTTCCTTTTGATAGTATAATGAAATACTTAACATTGTGCATAATCAACACAATTTTTCAATATAACACAGAATTCTTCCAACAAAATCAAGGAATGACTATGGGTTCTCCATTGTCACCCCTGATTAGCAATATTGACATGGAACTTGAAACCACAGCCATAACAGCTACTCCATATCCACTTAATGTTTGGCTTTCCTATGTAAATGATACATTTGTTGTATGGTCACATAGTGAAACATTACTACAAATTTTCTGGAAACACATCATAACATATCACCTTTAATTAAATTGAATAGAATCAGAACAAGAACAAAAATTTGCATTATCAGATGTTCTTGTGACAAGACTTTCTCATGGCAAAATCACAACTACAGTTTACTGAAAACCCACATATATAAGAAAATGCTTATCCTATATATCCAATCAAACCAGAAACACAAAACATGGAATTAGATGATCACTATGGAATAGAGAATAAGAAGTTTCTTCAGAAACCATTGATTTGAAAAAAGTAAAGATCTATTGAGAGCAAACCCTTATGAAAAACAGTTATCAATCAGTTGTTATTAAAAAAACCTTAAATAGACAACAAAAAGAACCATCAAAAGAAAAAAAACAATATTGGTACTGCAGTGTACACATACATACCAAAAATAGCACACAAATTAAGAAAAATCTGTAATCTGTATAACATTAAAATGGCTTTCCAGAGCTATCCTACACTATGAAGAATTCTAACATCAACAAAGCCTAAACTTGAAATGCTTAAAAGAAATAACAGTGTCTATGAAATACATTGGCAATGTGTAAGAATGTATATTGATGAGACCAGTTGTTCCATTAAAAAACACTCGCAAGAAGACAAATTGGTGATTAGAAGAGAGAAAACAGATGTGTCTAAAATATTGAACTATGTATGTATGAATAAACATATGTTCAATTGGGAAAATACAAAAATATTGGATAGAGAACAAATATTACAAAAAAAGAAAATTTAAAGATTTTCTCACATGACAATTGCAAACAATTCCATAAGTCAACCTATTCTGACTATACATAATGTATGAAATCCACTAATCAACTTTACTCTTAGAAAAAAATGGATAAATTGGAGGAACCTCATATATATATATATATATATATATATATATATATATATATATATATATATATATATATATATGTCATATTATATTTATTTGGGATATCGTGAGTGAAAAGAGAGTTTCAGTACAATATCAAGTACTTGATATTGTACTGAAACGTCAGCATTTAGCTTTTTCACTACACGGAATATCCCGCAAATAGTAATAATAATATGACATCTTTTATCCGTGAAAACATTAGAATTAATATATATATATATATATATATATATATAATTTCTACTGTCTATTTTCTTGTGCAGGGTGGCTCAGTTGGTTAGAGCATTATCTTAAAATCCAGTACTCAAAGATGCTAAGGGTCCAGGTTCAATTCCCATGCTAGTACTGGCCAGGCCAGCAAGACTTGAAGAAAGAGGAGAATAATATATCTTGAAACATTGTGCATATACTAACTTGTGTGCTATTATTTACCCATTAAACATACTTAGAATATTTAAATAAAGTTATTTTTTTCTAAAGGCATTCAATACCCAGATGATGGAAATAGTCCAACATATAAATACAACTAAAACAGCAGCATCCCTTATGTTCAGAAATAGAAGTGTTTGTGCTTGTTGTTATATTATTTAGAATGCAATTCTAAATGAAATCTAATGGTTGGTTATCCATATAAGATTGACTTTTTCTATATATCCATTATCAATAATAGTTTTCTCAAGTTTATGCTCCATCTCAACATTCATCTTTGATACTGCTTTATTGAAGATTTGGGGATAGTGTATGCATGTGCTCTTATAACATTTCAGTTCTTTCTATAATATCTCCTATTATGTCAGTTTTAAAGTTTGTAATTTGAATATACATGTAATCTTGGATCACTTGATTATAAAGTTTTAATGTGTAAATTCTATTTCTGACTTGTGCTAATCTATTTGATATACCATCTCTTACTTCATTAATGCTTTATCTTCTTATTGCTTAATATGATTCATTTTTTTATATTCTAATACAGCACTTGTAATTATTTTACTACAACTTTAGGCAACTCATTATTTTTTTTTCTTTCATTACATTCTACTTTCTTGGGATTTATTTATTTCATCCTCATATTTGCATTACCATGGCATCTTGCATTTTGACTATTTCAATCTTATTTTTTTTATTTCATCAAATATATCTATTATTTCTTCTTTAATATGTGGATGATTTTCTTCAACATTTTTACTTTATTTGTTCAATCTATTACCCATCTTTAGGATCATTTTCTTCATCTCATTCTGTCATACTTCTGTCTTTTGCTTTAATTTTTATATTTTTTAATTAAAATATTTTTCATTATTAATTTCATTTTCCTTTATATAATATTTACATTTATATTCATTTGCTTTTGCCATTTTGTCTCTTTTACTTTATTTTTAATTTCATATGTTTTTTACTTTTATTCTATCTGCTTTAGTCCAATTTTAAATATTTTGATTCATTTGTTTTTTGGTCATTTACCTTTTCTTTTGGCTTTTGTCATTTTCCAACTCCAATAATGTGTTGAATATTTGCATCATATATAACTGGTTCTATTGACACGTTTATTCGAGAATTTTTATCTTTTCACTTTTGTTCATTTACTTGTATATGTTACTATCTGGGTCAACTCTGTCCATATCAAAATTATTTTTTTACTCTAACATCTTACTGGTTGTTTTTAAGCTTACTTCTTCAGTCATCTTTTTATCTCCATCAGTCACCCATTTACATTTTCCACATTATTAATGTATTTATATATTTTCTTTAATGTGCAATAAACTCATATTATTACTATACTTATGACTGTATTCACCACCAATTGCACAACACCATCTCTTGGATTATCTTGAAAACTGATTACTATCTGAATCTTTTTATTTATTTTTAACATTTATTTTTCCAAATTCTTATCATTTAAATTTTAAATTTACTTTTTAATTTAATTTATTTCTTCTATTCTAATTATTTATATATTACACATTAATCAATAATAAATAATATTAACATAATATCTTTATAATTTCACTTCCTCTTAATTTTTACTTTTAACCAATCTTATCTCAGTACCCTTTCTCCTATAACTTAAACTATTTTAAAAAAATTTTAAATTTCCCTACTTCCTTAGTCTCTTCACCCCTACACCCTCTATGAACTCATTCTGAAACTATATCTTATTCCATTTCTTAAAATCTACACATACCTATTCATTAACAAAAACAAAAACAAAAAATCCCTACAAAGTCAACATTTTCAAACTGTGATCCTTATTAAGAGATGGCCTATTGTTTCTAATTAATATAGCTTCCTTTATTTTTCTATCCCTCCTCTCTTTAGTATGTTTTATCATTCTAATACTTTCCTTCTCAAACTTATGCCTTGTCTCCAATGAATGTGAATAAACAGGTGATCTCTTATCATATCTATGCTGAGTCAATCTTGTATAAATGAAATTCTTTGTTTCACTGATGTAACTGTTCTTAACATTTCTTTCTCTACAAGTTTTACACTATTCTATACACTCCATTCATACAATTTTCTATATTTCCTATATATTTATTAGCCAAAATATTAAGCATACTCTTCCTTCTTTTATTTACTACTTTAAATTTTATTGCATTATTAAAATTTCTATTAATTCTCTTAATTATTTTATTTATATTCTTCATAATATTATTATTGTTTTTATACCTATATATTTATCTTTATTCTTCTTTCTATTATTCTCATTATTATTAAAAACAAATCTCTCTTCTGACATTCTTATAGTATCCTCTATAATCTTGACTGGGTAATCATTACTTTTAAATTCCTTAACTATCAACTCTATTTTCTTATTATAATCCTCTTTACTTGAGCAATAATTTATAGCTCTATACATTCTTGATGTAATACTATTTATTTTATATTTCTTATCTATATTTGAATTCCAATTAGCTATGTTATTATCTATATTCATCTTTTTATATATTGATGTCTCTATTTTACACCTACCATTAGAATATGACTTCATTAATAGAATATCCAAATATGATATCTTATCTTCCTTTTCTTTTTCTATTGTAAATTTTATGTTTGCATCTAATCTATTAAACTTCTTCCAGGAAAAAATCTATTTGCCTCTGACTTTTATTAAAAATCAATAGATAATCATCCACGTATCTTTTCATAAATATTGGAGCATTCTTATTACCCATCATTAAATCTTCTATTCCTTCCATATACATATCACTTAACACTGCACTTAATGTCCCTCCTATTAATAATCCTTTTTGTTGTTTATAATACTCTCCATTAAACTCATATGTGATTACTTTGCAACAAATTTCCATAATCTCTATCAATCTTCCTATTAGTATTTCTATTTTCCTACTCTTGTCATTTTTATATCTATTAATTTCCATTTCTATAGCTTTATCCACATTAATATTAGTGTACATTGCTACCACATCCATTTTTACCATTGTTAATTTATAATCACTTTTTCTCTAATTTCCTTTATTAGATTTTTATTATTCTTAACATAATGACTACCATTCCTATTCACATATTTTTTTAAAACATTATTCACTTTCCATTTTGACATCTTATCAAAATAGGAATTTGTACCATTAATTACCAGTCTTAATGGTATCCCCTCTTTAAATATCTTTGGTAATCCATAATTTTTTTTTTTGGTACCACAATCTTTATTCCCTAAATATGTAAATATTTTCCTATCTATCAAATTATTATTAAACATGTCCTTTATAAATTCATACATCTTTTTATTTTTCATCTTAGTATCATCTTTTTTTATTTTTATAAAAACATTTTCTTTTAACATCTCATTCATTTTCTCAATATATTCTTCTTTTTTTAATAATACCAATTTATTACCTTTATCTGACTTTGCAAAAATTACCTCATCTGCATATTTATTTTTTATTCTTTTAACATCTTCTATTGTAATTATATTACTTAATTTATTAACCTTTTTGTTTTTATTCCTATTTATATTCATAACTCTCCCTTCATCACTATTCAATTTTTCTAACCTATATACTATATTATTCATCTCATCTTTCAATTTCCCCAACGATAATTTATCCTTCCTACTAATTATACTGTTAACATCCTTATTCTCATAATAATATATATTATAATTATCTGCTATATATTTCTGTGTCAACTTCTCCATCACTGCTTTCACCTCTACCACATCCTTATTATTACATTTTCCATATGGTACATATTTTATTCCTTTACTTAGTATAATCTTTTCTTCATCTGTCAGTTTAATGTTAGTTAAATTGCATATCCTTTGTTCATACCTTATAAATTCTTCTTTACATCTTTCAATTCCTTTTTCTCTTCTTAACTTCTCTATTTTCTTAGTATGTGTAATCATTGTATTTTCATTTATAAATTCTTTCTTCTTCTTACATAAATTCCTAAAAATATTTTCCTCCTTAAAAGATATTCTTGCAGTTAAAACTATTTTCACATTATAAATATTCTTATAAACCTTATGCTTCATGGCATAACTATATATTCCTTTAAAATCTTCCTTTCAACAGTTTCTCCAAAATTTGTTCTTACCATTCATAGTCTTCCTCAGTTTTCTTAATTTCACAACATTAGGTATTACTCCATACTTTTCACAATCTTTCATAAATCTAATACCACTATTTAAACCATTTAATTTCATGTTTATTCTCCACCTATCATTTAACATCTTTGAAGTTTCACTATCCTCTAGTCATTTAATATAGTCCAAAAAATTTTTAATACTATCTATTTTCTCCATAAATATATCCTTGTATATATCCAAATGCTGCTTCTTTATTTGTCTTGATCTTAGTGTGCCAACTTTTTCTTTGAAGTATTAAATTTCATTCCACTTCTTATTTGCATTGCTTAATATTATATATACTATAATACACCATATACTCCTTAAATTACACTATACAATGCAGTTTAACATATGATTTATTTTATTTCCTTCCTTACAGTTTCAACTGTCCAGCAGTCATCATCAGAGCTACAACATTTAAACATATACAATTAATATCTGTCCATACATATACCAATATATACATACACAAATACACATATAAATACAAGAATAAATACATTCCAAATCCTCCAACTATTGACTTAAATATGTTTATAATCTAAAAACTTCTTTACCCACCCTTATACTCAATTAACTTCTTTTATTTAAATTTTTTTCAAAAATTTTAAAAATCTTTTTATTTATTTTTAACCTATATTTTTCCATATTCTTATCATTTAAATTTTAAATTTACTTTTTAATTTAATTTATTTCTTCTATTCTAATTATTTATATATTACACATTAATCAATAATAAATAATATTAACATAATATCTTTATAATTTCACTTCCTCTTAATTTTTACTTTTAACCAATCTTACCTTTTATCTCAGTACCCTTTCTCCTATAACTGAAACTATTTTAAATTTTTTTTAAATTTCCCTACTTCCTTAGTCTCTTCACCCCTACGCCCTCTATGAACTCATTCTGAAACTATATCTTATTCCATTTCTTAAAATCTACATATAGCTATTCATTAACAAAAACAAAAACAAAAAATCCCTACAAAGTCAACATTTTCTAACTGTGATCCTTATTAAGAGATGACCTAATGCTTCTAATTAATATAGCTTCCTTTATTTTTCTATCCCTCCTCTCTTTAGTATGATTTATCATTCTAATCCTTTCCTTCTCAAACTTATGCCCTGTCTCCAATGAATGTAAATAAACAGGTGATCTCTTATCATATCTATGCTGAGTCAACCTTGTATAAATGGAATTCTTTATTTCACCCATGTAACTGTTCTTAACATTTCTTCCTCTACAAGATTTACACTCTATTCTATACACTCCATTTATATAATTTTCTATATTTCCTATATATTTATTATCCAAAATATTAAGCATACTCTTCCTTCTTTTATTTACTACTTTAAATTTTAGTACATTATTAAAATTTCTATTAATTCTCTTAATTATTTTATTTATATTTTTCACAATGTTATTATTATATGTTTTTATACCTATATTATCTTTATTATCTTTATTCTTCTTTCTATTGTTCTCCTCATTATTATTAACAACAAATCTCTCTTCTGACATTCTTATAGTATCCTCTATAATCTTTACTGGGTAATCATTACTTTTAAATTCCTTAACTATCAACTCTATTTGCTTATTATAATCCTCTTTACTTGAGCAATAATTTATAGCTCTATACATTCTTGATGTAATACTATTTTCTTTATATTTCTTATCTATATTTGAATTCCAATTAGCTATGTTATTATCTATATCCATCTTTTTATATATTGATGTTTTTATTTTACACCTACCATTAGAATATGACTTCATTAATAGAATATCCAAATATGATATCTTATCTTTCTTTTCTTTTTCTAGTGTAAATTTTATGTTTGCATCTAATCTATTAACTTCTTCCAGGAAAAAATCTATTTGCCTCTGACTTTTATTAAAAATCAATAGACAATCATCCATATATCTTTTCATAAATAAATCTTTTTATAAATATAAATATTAATATGTTTCTATGATTGAGTTTATTTGTAATAGGATTGATTCCTGGCCTCCAATACAATCTGGATATAACCATATGTAAGAATAACTCTTACAAATATAATACCTTACTTTTTATCAAAAGCTTTGTACCATAGTCACACACTTATATACTTAATATTGGGGTAATTCGAATTAATATACCTTTCTAACAATGATAACTATATGAAGTTGTCACTTTAGTTCCAGAAATGTGATTTAAAATATCATAAAATAATTATTGCAAATGTTTGATTATTAATGTAACTCTGATTTACTAGAAAACCAGGAGAAATTCACCACATAGGTGCAGTGTACAATAACCTTTGAAAAGTGTCTTAACAATTACATGTACATAATAAGTTTTAACATACATAAAACATAATTCATAGTAATCATATGTAGGTTTATTTATGTACAAATAAACTCAATCAAATTTCTCAATAAACTTTTAATATAAATACTAATAATTATATTATGTTCATCTTTTTCAATACTTTGACACTTTAAATATTTTACAAGGGTGAATATATATGTTTTAAAAGCAATATTTTATTTTTGATTGCTTATCAATTTCACATTTACAAAAAATGTTTAAAATATGTTAACAAATCATAACATTTATATAATAAGATGTGTTGATTTTTCATATATATTTTTTACCTACAGATGTTTTATAATGGAACTAACTTTTTTTAAAGACGCTTCCTGCTTTTAATCAATCTATAATATAAAATATACTTTGTTAGAATTAAATATTCACTAAAGTAACAATAGGTAATATATTAGAATAACATTCTAATCAGTTTTTTTTTTTTTTTTTTTACAAATTATGAAGTAAAATTCCTTTATACAAACTTTCTCTACAGATTTTTTGGGAGGATTCATATTTATCACAGTCTAATATTTCTTCCATGATAGTTTTCATTAATTGATTACATTTATAAAAATCTTGTCATACCATCTTTTAACTAGCTTCTGTCTTTGAAATTTGAAGGTTATGTCTTGTTTGTTTATTTAATTATTTTCTGCATATCAACTTTTAACAAGCTCATGTCTTTAAAATTTTAGTTTTATGTCTTGTTTATTTTTTGATTATTTCTTGCACTGCATGCTCAGGTCCATCATCAGAAATTTGGGCAAGAATTCAGCAGATGACAGTCTTTCTTTTTTTTTATTCACTCATCATAATAATGGTTTATTACAACTTAAATAAAATAAGAATCCAGATTAAGTAATTTCAAGAAAAACTGACCATGTATAATATATACCATTTTGTTTTAATACCCTTGGATTTGTTTTTATTATCTTTAAGAATATCCTATTTTTGTCACCTTATGACTTGATTTTGCAATTTCATAATTTAATTGATTGGATTTGCAAAACTATGTATTTATTAAATTATTAAATGTTTCTCTTGTTTTTGAATCTCATATCCCAAAACAGGCTTAATCGTTTTATTGCTTAACTGAGGTATTTCATAATATATTCCACACTTTTTTTTAAATTTTGAATAAGAATAATAATTTTAACATAATTTATATAATTTACAAATAAAAACATTTTTGTCAATCTATTACATTATGCATGGCGATACAATGAAAAAAAAAAATAATCCATGGATTTAAACTGTGATAAAGGTTCATTATTTTTAATAAATATCTCCTTAATATTTTAATTCAGGTTTTCCCAAAAATTAATACATCTAAAAAATTATCTTACAATAATAATAAAAATATTTTGCAGGAGAATACTTTACTAAATTATATTTATTAAAATTCACAAATGTATTTAGCAGAAAAAAATAATATTTCTCAATGTTATATTTATAACCATAGCTGTCCCCATAGCAATGCTCAGGGAAAACAAAAACTTGCAGGATTTAAATATTTTGCAGGTGTTATAAAATAATTAAAATTCAGAATATCATTTAAATTCATTAAAACATCATTTCTTTTGGCAGGTATATTTTATATTTCAATTCTATCAAATGAAAAACATTTTAAATTCTTCATAATATTTATTAAACAGTTTGATGCAAGTTCATTTATTTTTTATCCCCCCCCCCTTTGAAAATGATTTCTGTCTTCCAAAAAAGCAAATAGTTATAATAAGTAAATTCTTTAGTGCTGTTTTTCAATTAATAATATAATGTCTTTTTTTAGAATAATAGCATTAATAAATTGTTATTAAAGTATAAATTGTTATTAAAGTATAAACTATTATTAATATAATATTCTTTTGTAGACTTAAACAATTTCCTCTAAAACATCTGATAATACACTGTTTATATGTAAATAAATCAATTATTTTATATAGCGCGAAGTTTTATAAACTGTAATAGCTAAACAGCATTAAGCTGTTGCACATGCGCTTTGCAGATTTTAACTATAAATGACTGAATACAAACACTTCATGTGTTTGAAGTGTTTGTATTCAGTCATTTATAGTTAAAATCTGCAAAGCGCATGTGCAACAGCTTAATGCTGTTTAGCTATTACACTGTTTATATGAAAATATAGTTTTTAAGATAAATAAATTGTGAACAATATTTAATATGAAATGAGTGATTTAAATTAAATATCAGGAAATTTCCTTAACGCTTGTAATGTCATTATTCCTGCTAAGAATTTTAAATATATTGTGGCAAATTTAAATTTTAAATAGATGTTTTGCAAGCCTTAAAATTGGCAATAGCTTTTGAATCATTGTAATGGAAATAATAATAACTTTTGAAGTTTGCCAACACAGAAAATTAAAAGATAACATTCTAAACATTGTAATTATTAAATGGAACTACCATTAATGCTGGCAGATATAAAGATTTTAGTTCCCTTAATGCTTCAGTTGAGATAATTGTGACCAGATTTTGAGGTTCAGCCTAATATATATAAGCTTAAAAAATAATATAATTTAAAGAAAATTACACTTTTAAAATTTAACTGGAGTTTTTAAATAACTGCTACAAATAAAAATAAAATTAAAACTAATTGAAGACCATGAACAGGTGACACTCTCACCTATTTTTATTAGTAGTCATGTGATCATTTTACAAGACTTATGATTAATCTTTTAACCTTTGCACTCTTCCTTTATTAGCTTGAATCCTGAACTATTGTAACCAGGGAAGGTTGTTAAGTAAAATTTACCTAATTAATATTCAATTTTTTTAAAATAAACCCACTTTTAAAAAAAAAACTTCCTGGTTGCAAATAAAATAATTACTTAAACATTACAGACATCAGAATAAAATAAAAATATTACAAATTAAAAATGTATATTGCATATTTAATAAAACAAATATCACAATGTAATATTTAATCAAAATAGTTAAATTTGGCCTTTCAAATTACACATTAAATAATATTTTAAAATAAATAATGTTATTGTTTAAAACTTTTATTTACTCATTTATTCAGCTATTCATCTACCTATTACTTTTAAAAATCTTATCTTTTATTATTAGCCTATTAATTCTTTTTAAGTAAATGAATTTAAATATGTATGTAAAATATTATGTTTAAAATTAACATTAATTAAAATATTATAACTAAAATTTCAGTTACTAGCAAATCAAAACATAAGCTTTGATCCTGATTTTTTAACCTTAAAATAAATACAAGCTTTTTGAACCATTTTAAATGATTAAATCGTTATTAAACAAGCATTATTAACTTGAAAATGGATTATTTATCATCTACATTACCAGTTATTTAAAAATTTTAAGTGTTTAACATGTTAAACACTTATTTAAGCTTAAAACTGTTATAATTCAAGCTGTGTAAAATTCATTTTACAGATGTAGATTCTATAAAAAATTCTGATACACTAACTCTTGTATTCAGAAATTATAGCATTATAAAGTACTAGTAACAATTTATTTATAAGAAAATTAAACTATAAAATAAAAATGTTTGATGTAATGGCAGAAAATTTGATTTAACATTTAGCTTCTGTCAAAGTTAACAGTTATAATATATATTTTGGATAAAAGAATATGGTTTATTGGAGTTTCTATTAAAAACTATAAAATGAAAGTTATTGCAGCAATAGAAAGTGCTTATGAGATGCATCATGTTTGGGATGAGGTGATTTCTAAAATATCTTTGTTGAATATTTCTAATATAAAATGTGATTTGTGGTATAAAGAAATTAATTTAATAAGAAAACATTTATCAGATATTAATATTACATGTATTAAAAAAGATAAAGATGGATGATTATATTTGATGTATAAAAATTTATATAGAGAAAAAGTTCATCCGCAAATTGAAATTTAAATTGATAAATACTCATTTTATTGATACAGTAAGATTGAAGTTTGTTAATGCTATAGTTAATCCATATTTAAAGAAAGTGTTTGATAGGAAGTTGTATCTATCTTTTTATCCATCAGCTGCAATTATGCCAAGGATTTTGAAAATTTAAAAGTGCATGAAGAAAAATTACCTATTAGTCTGATGTTGAATATTGGAAGATGTATGTATTATCATGCAGCAGTTTTTGTTGAAAAGTTATTGCAAGATGAATTGGGATTTGGTGATTATACAATTGCTTCTTCATTTGATTTAATTAAAAAGATTGATAATAATGTTTTGAGTGATGATGATGAATTATTTACATTTGATGTTGCAGAATTATATGATGTAATTAAAAGAAAGGAATCTATTAATATTATTGATCAAGCTTTACATAAAAAAGAAGTATGCAAGTTTTATCTTATTTATTGATCAGAATTCGATGGCTACATTTGAAGATCAGTTGTATATGATGGATGAAGGTTGGCCTAAAGGGTTTGTCTGTTTTAGCAATTATATGTAGTCATGTGTTATCATATTATGAAGGGAAAATTTTAAAAGAATATTTCTTGATAGGTGTTAAAAGTTATTTTAGGCATGTGAATGATCTACTTATTGTTCGAGCAAGTATGATAGTGCAAAAACTATTTATTAAATTAAATGATATTGATGGATTGATGTGGACTATTAGTTCTGAAAATGGTAGCAATAGTATAATTTATTGGGATCTAATTTTATGGAGAGAAGGCAATAAAATTAATAATAAAATGGTGTTGAAACTATTATCAGAGGGGTTGTGCATACCAAATTCAAATATTCCACTTACCTATAAATTAACTGGTTTTAGAACATTTCTTTTTAGAAATGATGTTTTGTGCAAATTTCAGAGTAACAAAATGGCTAATATTGAAAGATATGTTAATGATTCATTGGAAGTAAGTTATGGTAGAAAAAGTTATGTGCACTATATAGATTTAGAAATATATAGAGAAGAAATATGGAAAATAAAAAGTGGATATTATTGTCTTATGCAAATGATATTATGTCTAGTTAAATTATATCATTGGTATCTGCTGATTTTAATGTTGATTTTAAAGTGGGTGCAAATACTGGAAGATTTGTTATTAGTGGAAAAGACTGTATTGATAATATCAATAAGTGTAATATTATATATAAAGTGGTATGGCATTGTGTATATAGTTACATCAAGGAGATTAAATGTGCATTGAAAAAAAAAGAATTCGGGAGCATGAATTATTATATAATAAGTTGTGTTATTCTATAAATAGGTTTAAATCTGATTTTGCCAAACATCTCAGTGATTTGAAGTGGAGAATTCTGATTTAATAGTGCTTTGTTTTGCATGTAAAAAATGATTTGAAGAAAAATTAAGGAAACAAGTTTTATGAGTAGTACAGATAATGTGTTGAATAAACAGTGTAATTGTGTTGGTATTCACAATTTATGGAAAGTTGGCCATTCACATGGAAACTTTACTGTTGTGTGAGTTCAATGTGCTTTAAATATTAACGGATTGCTGCTCAAAATGGCAGAATACACCATAATATGGTTATAGAAAAAAATTCAGTCTTTAATTTTATATAAGCAATTTTTAATTTTGGTAGAATTATTCTACTGGATTTTGTTTATTATAATTATATCATTTACTATTACACACCCATATATATTTTTTTTTCACAGATAAATGATTTCATAGCATTAATTCCAGAAGCTTCCGTGTATTAAAAATATAATAGCTAAATATCGGACATTTCAATACAATAACAACTACTTTCCTCAGAGCTTCTTTCTCAAATCATAAGAATATGAGTAGTGCGATTTAAAATCATTATTTTTTATTTATTTTCTCCTCATTCTCAACTTCATATAATGATCCAGATTTCAAACTTAATGTAATCTGCAGTACAGGGCGCCATCTAGGCATTTGAACCTAGAAAAATTTATAAAGTAGGCAGATACGTAAGTAAAAAAAAAATTTGTATTGGTTGATTCCAGTCGTTAGCCCATTGTCACTAGCTCAATGGAACAGCAGAGATTTATATTTCATAAATTCTTATCTAAGAATAATTTTAAAAAAATAAAATAAAATAAGCCACTGCCAGTAATTATACACACAAATATTTATTAACACACATATAAATTTAAAATTGTTATTTTAGCATATTTACTTTAACATGTAACATTATTTTTAACTTTTATTTTAGATTTTAATTTACATTTTAATTTTTATACTATTATAAGTTCGCACAGATGGGTTTATAAAAGTTTGTTTTAAAATGTTGAGTATAGATCGGTTACATAGATTACACGGTTAAAAAACATTTCAAAATAAACATAAACGATCAAAATACAAAGTCATTGATACCATCAATTGCATAGGGAATACAAGAAACCCAATGGTATTCATCATAAGATACCACAGAGACACCAATAACTTAAAATACATCCTAATAAATACATTTATGATACTCACCGTAAGGTATGATTATTTCCCGAATGTCTATATATTTTGATCAAATATGAAAAACAAAAACATAATTAACCGATAACGAATCCATGCAATGTCCATACCCAACTTAAATTTAATGCATTTTTATTTAGAGTGTTGAGTATGAATAGACTACATAGATTTGCATTTGAAAGAAAATATACTATCCTTATTTAACCTTAGGCCAAAAGTTCGCAGTCAAACCAACATCAATTCATCTGATATATCGATGCCTTCAATGTAATATGAAATATGGCAGCACAAAAGGTTAAGAGAAGAAATTGCCTCTCATCAGATAGGAATACTACATCTATCTGACAAGAAGAGCAATAAAAAAAACTCCATAGGAAATGACTGTGGTCATTTTGCCAACTTACGAATCACATTCCATAGGCCAAAAAAGAAGTGTGCAGCATATAAAGTGATTCTGCCCATAGCGAATCTCGTACTACATCTACTAATTACACCAACATATCCAATCCATTGACCTAATTTAACTACGAAACAAATAACCTAAGATTACCCTCCCCTAATATAACTTTACAAATCTATATAACAATTCAGGGCTGACTTAAGTTTAACATTTATATAATTTAATTTATCGCAAAACAAAAATCATAAATAAAACTTAAAGAACAAAAAAAATAAATGGAAATGATTTAAAAAAAAATTCATCAAATAAAATTATAACTAATTAATAAATAATTTAGTTTGGTCAGATAGGAATCTATTTCTATTTTTTTTTAAATACAGAGAAAGTTTATATTTTAAAGTTCTTAATGTTTTCAAATGTTCATTAATTATATATTTCTTACTTTTGAAAAATGTCCATAGTCTCTGATTTTTTTGTAATGGAAGGTGTTAATTCCCATGAAGTCATAAGGAGATCGGTGTGCAGTTAACTGTTGGTCTTTTATGGTTGATGGTATTTTTCGGATCTTGATGTCCTGTGGTCCACAATATTGGAAAATGATGTTTCATTTTTTTGAACAACTGAAGGAATTGAAAGTGTGTCTTTCAATCCCTTCTCCTCCAACCCTCTCCAACTTAACACATATCTGTCATCTCCTGTAATAACTCACTAATAATTTCCAAACTTTTCCTTTTATATTAATTTTAAGGACTCAATTGACATTACGTCATTGATGATGATGATTCTTCCATTGAGGTCCAATTTCCCCGATTGATTTCTTTCATTGGCCATTCTGTTCCTATTGTTTTTCTACTCCTATCTGACCATTGCTTATACATTTGAAATGCCCAAGGGCTAGCTTACTAATTAAAATAATCATTTCCTTTTTACAAAAGATTAATTAATTTATCTACATTCTTGAAGATATATTTTCATCTTCAATTAAATCTTTTTTAAGTTTTTGCTTTTAAAATACTTTTTCTATTTTTAATAAAGTTTTATTTTAATATTTTTTTTTCAACTGTGCGATTTTATATATATACGAGTTTAAGATAGATTTTTTTAATTTTCAATTTTTAATTCTTAAAAAAGAAGTTTTTATTTGCGAACTTTTATTCTTTTCATGTTTACTAATAAAAAACAATGTAATGTCATCTGTGCCCGTTACATTCTATTGGTTGAAAAGTTTTAAAAAATATTTTATCCTCCAATAGCTTTTTTCAAATATTGGTAATTTTCTTTAATTCACACTTTTCATTTATGTTATTAGGACTTTTAAAAATCTCTATAGCTTCTCTTAACAAAGTGGAAGCAAAATCATTAATTCAAATCCCACAAATCTCATATTTTAATGTTAGCAGCTTTTCTATTTATTAAATGCATTTTATTCCTATTTATAAAAATTGCCTCTTTACTTTTTCTTTTATTATGGTTTCTCTCTTCATGAAAAATTTTCACATTCTCAAAATCAAATTTATATTTATATTTACATGTTTTTTTCACGATCAAAGAAAACTGAAGGAGATATTAAAAAACCATTATTTTTACTTTTTACACATTTATATAACAATTCATGCTCCCTCAATCTCTTCTCAATACTGCACTTAGATTCACTTATATATGATAGTATACAATCACAAAAAATTTGATATATGACATTACTTTTCTGCTTGACAGGTATGACATCCTTAGAATTATTGACTAATTTATTAATATTGTTTGGAACGTAGAATGAAACATTAAATATATATATATTTATTTATTTATCCTTAAAAAATTTCACTTGTGGAGGAATTAAATAAGTTGAATGGCTTGAAATGGACTATTGAAAAGGAACAGGACAAAAATATTAAATATTTATATTTAATTATTACAAAAGATAACAGTATATTAAATTAGAAATTAATAATTAAGCCACTGCAAAAAAAGGGGATATATAAATTGTAAATCAAAAGTACCAATGATGCATAAGATGGCAATTTTTATATCTTTTTTTGTTTTGGAATAAAAAATTACGTCATTACAAAAGTGATAAACTGAAAAGTATTGAGATATTTACCAAGGAATTGCTTTATGTTGGTTACAAAATGGAGCAAACAAACAATACTTTATGTCAATTTCAAAAAAGTTATAATGACTTAAAGGAAATGAAGATTAAAAGTAAACAATGGATATCTATTCCATTTGTTTCAAATCCACAACTGAATTTTTTTAAGAATATATATATATATATATATATATAATGAAACATTAAATACATTCATATATATATATATATATATATATATATATGAATGTATTTAATGTTTCATTCTACTTTTCAAACACTATTAATAAATTAGTCAATAATTCTAAGGATGTCATACCTGTCAAGCAGATAAGTAATGTCATATATCAAAATTTTTGTGATTGCATGCCATAATATATAGTGAATCTAGATGTAGTATTGAGAAGAGATTGAGGGAGCATGAATTGTTATATAAGCGTGTAAAAAATAAAAATAATGGTGATTTAATGTCTCCTTCAGTTTTCTTTGATCATGAAAAAACATATAAATATAAATTTAAATTTAATTTTGAAAATTTGAAAATTCTTCATGAAAAGAGAAACCATAATAAAAGAAAAATTAAAGAGGCAATTTTTATAAATAGGAATAAAATGCATTTAATAAATGAACAAGCTGCTAACATTAAAATACAAGATTCATGGGATTTGAATTGATGACATTTGCTTCCTCTTTGTTTTTGTTTTTTAATTTAATGGCAGTTGAGGCAGGTTTAAAAAATTAACCAAAAGTACTTCTGCAGATTTAAGGATTGTTTATAATAGTTTGTAAAATGTGAAATTTATTATTTCAATTATATATATATATATATATGAGTGTGTGTAAATTTATAAATAAATATTTGTAATATATATATTAAAAATAACTTATATTTAAAATGTACTAATAACTTTGATTTGTAAGAAGATAATGATAATATGCACATATGTGTGAATTGGTTATATATATATATATATATACATATATATGATATTGGTTTTATATATATATTATTCTTTCACATGGAATTAATTTTGTTGTAAAAAAATATAAGTTTAATAAGTTCATTTATTTATAAATGCCAGTCCTACAAATTTAAATGGGTACATATACATATTAAATCAATCATCAACCACATATATATTAAAATTAATTAATGTATTATTATAATGAATAAAGTTTTTTATGATTAGTTGATGACAATTCAAATATGTTACAACATATCTGTGTGATTATATATATATGCATGTCATGATATCAAAATATCTTTAATCTGATCTCCAACTATATATATTGATAATAATTCAACATTGATATCCAAAAAGGCTGAAACTTATTTCTAGTGGTGATTTTAATTTACAAATTAATCAATACAGCTTAATATTTTAGATATTATTTTAAATTAAATATTATTAATTTCAATAGCATGAAAATAATTTTTAATATTCTCATATAAAATGAGAATAATCTGTGATATGTTTATAATCTTAAACATTTCATTTTCAAACAATAGTAAAAGTGATTTACATGCAGTTGAAATTATGGTAGTAGTATTCAATAAATGTATATAGATTTTGTACTTAAATATGGAGATTTTTGTACATGAAAAAAAGTGGTATTGTCTAAAAATAAGCCTTAAACCATCTTCTGAAGCTAAAATGAATATAAAGCCCAGTCTTATTTTTAGATCAACATGTAGGCATTTAAATTTCTTAAAGATAGCAGTCTTATATTGTCTTCATTTTTATCCTTTGTTTAATGGGCATTTTATTTTAAAACAAAAGATAATGAATAAAAATAAAATTGTATTCTGAAGAATCATGGATGATCTCACAAACTATCTATTTTTTAATTAATACCTTAACAAATTATCAAAACCAATTTGATATGCTATTAAAAACCTACAATATGAATTCTCAACAGAAAAATTGAAATTATATTAATAGAAAACAAACTATTAGTCACTGTTAAAATTTAAAAAAAAATTTTGTGATCATTTTAGTTTTAAAAGAGATATTTTTATTTGAACAAGAATTAATGCTTTAAAATAACTATTTTTAGTTAAAATAGTTATAATACCATGCTAATTGATCTTCAAGCTTGAATGAATTTCTACAATGTTTGTCACAAATTTTATCACAATTTTCAGAAGCAAAACTGTGATGAAGAAAATAACTTTACTATCTAGTTCTTTAAAAATTATTTATTTTGTAAAAAAATATATTTGTAAATGGTTTAATATTTTGTTATAAAAGAGTATTTTAAGCTCTCTTTTATGTTTTTAAATGAATGTTTGAAATTAACTAATGGTAGATTTATTATGTATTATTATTATGATAAAATTAAACACATGCTTTTACATATAGTTAAATTTAATCCACTTTTTTTAATAAATGTAAGCATGAATAAATCCGATTTTCTTAAATTTTTAAACATGATTGACTATTAATTTATTTATTAACCTGAAATATTTATTATTTGGAATAATATGTTTCAAGGTTTTAAAAGATTTATTTATTTTATAAATATTTTTATGTATAGTATATATAGTTTTTAAATATGTGGCTTTTATTTTAAGATGTTTTGTATTGTTAGGATAAATCCCTCATTATATATATATATATATATATATATATATATATATATAATCAAAACTACCCCAAATCTAAAATTAAACCAGACCAGAATAAAAATAATATTAAAACACAACCTAAGGTTTCACTGCTACAAGCAGACTTGTCAAGTGTAAAGAAATAATAAAAAATATTATTTTTATTCTGGTCTGGTTTAATTTTAGATTTGGGGTAGTTTTGATTTTATATTGACTAGTTTAGCTTTATGCTTGTAATATATATATATATATATATATATATATATATATATATATATATCATTATCATTATCATAGGTAAATAAGCATTTATTTTATATAGTGCATGTTTATAAATTGTAACACATTAAAGATCAGCCTGTCAAGCTATTGTGCATGCGCTTTTTATGAGTGTTAACTTTTCTGTTGATGCTTACAAGACCTTGCGTGGATGATTGACATCACTCTAATACTGTTATTTTCAATGCTAAGATAGACATTATACACTCATTTGCTAGGTTTTTAAAAGTTCTGTAAGATCCTGCCCTCTCTTGAATTATTTTACAAGTAAAAAATCAAGAAAACTGTCGGTAAAGCTGAACAAAGAAGAAAGCTTTATGGTGATTAGCTCTCAGCCAACAAAGACATTCTGATTGGCTATCAAGGACAAAAAAAACCACCTAATCAAAGAAAATAAAGAAAAACGCTAAGGTTTTCATTTTGAATATGATATTAAACTATTATAAAAATATTTTTTGAGAAATTACAAATCATTTTCATAAAATATGCTAAAAAACAAAATTAGAAAAATATTGAAGATGTTAGTAAAAATATTTAAGATTTTAGCAAAAAAAATATTTACTTTTCCGTAATGTAAAACTGAAAAAAAAAATTTACGTCAGCAACTCTTTTTAATTCGTTACTATGTTTGCTTTTAAATTTGCTGAAATTGAATATTTTATAATAAATAAATAGAAATTTATTTTTGAAAGAACTTTCGTTCACTTTCATAACCTGACAAATTATTAATATACTTTTTATAAATGAATCTAAAGTGAATATGATATTAAAGGTGAATATATTTTGACAATTGACTTTGTCTTCAGTTTGTGAGTTGGCCAATTAAAAGTTTTGATTTTTAACTCACTCATCCAATAATATAATTAGCAGTCAAAAGGTTAATAATAAATGAATACTTTGACTCCCAACACAAGATATAGTATTTAGGAAAGAATAAAATGAATCCACTTATTCTATCCAACCCAAATGCTTATATATGGGCAAATCTTAAGTACTGGAAGTGAAAGCATGAGGATAGACCACTCACTTTAAATTACTGTTTACGATGTCTGAATGAATGACATCTTTCATTCAGACATCGTAAACAGTAATTTAAAGTGAGTGGTCTATCCTCACACTGTGGTCTATCCTCATGCTTTCACTTTCAGTACTTAAGATTTTCCCATATATAAGCATTTGGGTTGGATAGAATAAGTGGATTCATTTTATTCTTTCCTAAATACTACATCTTGTGTTGGGAGTCAAAGTATTCATTTATTATTAACATTTGTAAAAAGCACATGCACAATAGCTTGACAGGCTGATCTTTAATGTATCATTATCATAGATAAATGTACTTAAAAAAATTTAAGTAACTTATAAATAATTATAAGCAAAAACGATTGCTACCATTATATTTAAGTTCTTTGAGATTAGTTAGTGAATTAATTGCTTAAGAAAATATATTTTATTTGTGAATTGTATGCTTTTATCCTTAGCAGTATTAAGACTGATATTTGTTATTTTACTTTAACATGAAAAACATACTTAATAATTTATGTTAAATTTAATTTATACATTTAGCTAACTTTAAGCAAATTATATATTTAAAATAAAACAATCATTAAAACTTTCTTTAGGAAAAGATATTAAAAATATATTTTTTCGTAATTGTTGTCTATAATTGAAGTAATTCATTCTTTGTGTCAATTTATGTAAATAAATTTATGTTTTTAATTTATTAAATTTATCTTTGTATTTTTTAAATTTAGTTGAAATTATGATTATTTTCTTACCATGTATTTGGTCACACATATGCATATTTTGAACCACGAGATATGTTCTATTCCATAATGAAAATGGAGTATTTTAACTATCCTAAGGTATCCAAATAAATTTACAATAATATTAAACATGCACATATCTTAAGATGATACATGTAATATAAAATATTTTATATATTTAAAGAATTTCTACACACCATATAAGATATTTAATATTTATTTTATATTATTATTTTGGCTAAATTAAAATTCAGTCATCATAGGTATAATAAACATTTATTTAAATTGAATGTGATTTGAAAGCTTCCATGCTGCATCAATGTCTGTATTCATTATATATTATCTCAAAGACTTATACATATCTGATACTCTTGTGTAATGATCATATTTGTACATTCACACAACAAAATTTATCTCAAAGACTTATATATATCTGATACTCTTGTGTAATAGTCATATTTGTACATTCACACACCAAAATCCAGAATTTTGGTAAATTATACCAAGGCTGATCTAGATGAGGGTTTGAAACCTCGAACTAATCACACCTCAGCTCATCCACCAACACTCCATAACATATTACCCTATGAATGACATATATGAGGCTATATTCAGAATTTCCAAGTTTGTGTGCCAGCAGTAGCAAAGGGTGGAGCAAGAGACTCAGGGAATATTAATTAAATTACTAATATTTAAATACACAAACACCTATGGCTGGCTAGATAATGCATATATTTATAAGTAACACTAATATTGAGCAACTTAACTAAGATTTTGAATGGATTATGAATGAAACTCAACACAATATTATAATTTAATATATTTTACTTAATAAATATAAGTTATATAAACAAGAGTGCATTAAAGGACACATTCAGGTGTACACAATGATGAGCAATTAACAAAATCTCTTCTGAGTTACTATATTTAAGAGTTGGTTACGATTTTAATAATCTATGGTCTTTAATTATGCCTTAATTTTACTATGCCCAACCTATTAGGCTTGCAATGGTTAAGTTGGTGCAAGAATGATTAGTTATCACTATAATATTTAATAAAAGTCATTTAATAACATTTAAATGAGCTGCAATAGGCTCTCTATGCAGATTATATACATACAAATCAGATTACAAGTTTAGATCAAAGCTGAAATACTACATTATGGAGGGATGAACTGGAGCTTTGTCGTATAACTTCAGATACTATAGCATATAGATATTAATAGAGAGTTGTGTGTCTCAAATGTGTAGTTAATCAGGGGATTCAGTACAAAGTATTCAATTCCCATGGACCATACAACTCGCTGGGAATAAAGTGAACACACAGTTTGGTGATTGGAGTAGCTTATAAAAACAATTTAGACCCTTGTGTTTCAGTTCTAAAGAAAAGCTGTACAAACTAAGGAAATAGGGTAGTCATTAAAACCAGAGTGCATACATATAAAAACATACAGCAAGGCATATACGCATGTATGTGCTTTCTAAAGACACATTTGCCATGATAAACATAATATTAATTACTAACTTAATAGTATGCCAAAATTCTATAGTTCCATATGCCAGTTCATTAATTAGCATTCTTAAAACATGCTAAAAAAGAATACTTAAAAGTAATCTGAGTTCATAATAAATCTGCATAGTTTATAATACATCTAAAAAGAGGTCAAAGCATATCTGGGTCTTGTGTAATATGTATAATATGCTTTATAACTCATTCTTGCATTTATTAACTAACTACTTTATTACTTGCAAATCTAATAATAATACAATAATAATAGCAAGCTAAACATAATAGCTTAATGATAAAATTTGTTTTCATAATGAAGAATTGTATATGTGACAAAGAGCAACATTACTTAACTTGGAGAGAGCCTCCAATCATTTCTTCCCCCTCAAACTTTATTTGTAAAATCAATCTCCATTCTGAACTTGGCATAGCATAAATTATAAAATAACATATATAAAACAAATAAGAAAGCATGATCACAGATTAGAAGAATAACTGAATAAGTTATTATTAACAAGTAGTTAGAATTTTATTGTTTAAATTAATAGGCAAGTTTACAGGTATTATTTTAAGTTAAATTATAAAATTTAAATCATATTTTACAGCTTGAAATTAGATTTTAGCTTATTAAAATATTATTACAGTTTAAAGTCCATGCACAATTAATATTAGCTAGCTTAATAGTTTTTAGAGATTCATTTATCAATTTCTTAAGAGTTATTTTAAAGAGCTCTGCGGGAAAATTGTTACCATGTCTTCTTTGTTGAGGCTTCTATAGTTGATCACCATCACTCTTGGCTGGGTTTGTGTGATGTCTTCTGATGCTTTTGGATGGGAAGGCTATGTGTCTTGAACTCTGGCTTGAGCACTGACCATACTCTGCAAGGGAGAGGTAGTGGTTGCTTTACTCAAAAGTTCTCATAGTAAAAAGTTAATGAGTGAATCCCCCTTGAGTGACCTGTTTACAACTTTTACAAAGTTTTCATAAGTAATTTAAATGGCATAAAAATGTCCACTTTGATCATTTGTTTGGCTAAAACAATAACAGTCAACAGGTCATCTCTCGTTATTTGTTTTTAGTTCTAAAAGAACTTAAAAATTTTGCCAACAAGTTTGATTAATTACTTGCAGATGGTTTTCTAAGAATTACAAATTTTATAATGACAACTTTTTTTAAAAAAAGTTTAAGTTCTTAAATATTTTAATATATGTGTGTGTGTGACTACCACGGGGATTGAGTTTTATATATGAAGGTCTTTTAATAAAAAGTTTTTAACTAAAACTAATAATGTAAATGTATTAATTTACAAGATTTGTAATGCTTTTAAATCTATTGCATTATGGCTTCTTTGACATATATGTGTAGGTAATTACACACATATAACAATGTCCATGCAGTTAATTTAAATTATCTCATTTTATTAAATTTTAAATTTATAAATGTGTATGCATTCTACACATATGAACAGTAATATAGGCAATAGGTGTGTGCACCTATACAAATACATGCACATACATGTAAATATGCACTATTCATATAAAATAAATTCCTAGAAGGGTATATACATGGACTGGGAGAGGTTTGAATTGGGGAAAAGATACTACTATGGAACATATTAGGTGAAATGGGATGATGCCTAAATAATACCATTTCACTTGTAAACTCTAATGCCTTGACCCTTACACTATATATTGTAATTTGAAAATACTAATGAATAAGAGAACAACATTAATGAAGAAATATTGACTCAAAATTAACAATATTTCCCTGTTGAACAAACCAAAAATGCAAGGCTCAATTAATAAAATAATAGATGAAAACTGCCACTCTTAAAATTCTCACATATTTGAACAAGCTAGAAATGTCATTGAACAATAAAATACTGGTCATCAACAATAATAAATACTATGATAAATAAAAAATCTACTAGCAACAATATGGATAAAATAAAACCAACCATTCACTGAATAGCTTGCTCATTTTTGGGTAATTATAAATATAATATCTGAGCTGGGCTATCTGCTTGAAAATGCCTCAAAGATGAGATAAGTGTTTTGGCTTTGCAAAGAAAATAAAATTCTATGAATAATATTTTACTTACTAATCAAATATGTTATGGGATATACAATTAAATATTTTAATTGTAAATAAATTGTGCACTAAAATAATTTTATAATGATTTATGCAACAGATAAATCAAAGTACTTAGATTAATAATAATAGAAACTTATTGAAGTAAAGATTAACTCTTTGAAGTGGCTAAAACAAAGATCATAGTTCTACTTTTAAGAACTGCATTCTAATATCATTATAATGTATATTAACAATGTATCCCTGCAAGATTGCAATTAATAGAAATGATCTATGATTACAATTATTAATGTGTACAGTTGGAAAGAGTTAATTACAAATTGTTTCTCATACAATTAAAAAAAAATGTAATAAAATTTTATTATTATCTTTTTATACATTTTTCTTTTAGTATAAAAATTTTATTATGATCTTTGTATACATTTTTCTTTTAGTATGTTTTATATCTATTGTGTCAAGTAATGCTTTTTAATAATAATGGTTTTCTATTTTAAATAAATTGTGTTTAACTTTTGATTTGTTTTCAAAAAAATTAATGAGTTAATAATTGATTTGTCTTACTTACTTGAGTTCATTATTTAAGCCTGTATCAAATGATAAGACAAAATTGCATTAATTAAGATTATTAATAAAAAAGACTTTGATAAATATTTTATAATTAAGCTACTATGTTATTTTCGATCATTATTAATGGGTTAAATTTATTTTATGTAGATAATTTAAAGAAAATCTTTCTCTTAGCATCTTTCCCAAATTTAGCTTATATATAATTTCAGCTTACATTTTATTATTCCATGATGTCCTCTTTGGAACATTAGTGATAAAAACACAAATACCATGTTCCATGAATCTTTTTAAACTTAAATGATATTTAACTTATCAGCATGAAATATGAAATAAGTAATTATACCTATTCTAAGCTATAAACTACAATTTGTAACAAATAACTCTAGCATTATACAAGAAAATCAAATCAGCAACAATGAACCTCAATCATACCAATCAACAAAGAGCAGTCTAAAAACCAATCAACAGTCAACTCTGTGGTTGGAATTACAAAAAAATATTATAAACTGGCTACTTATCAAGTCACTGCCAAATGTATGGTAAAATATAACACAATAATCTGGATTCGCATACTTATGTGCAAATCCATCACTCTTAATAAAAAGTAATGCCAAGATAAATGAATTATGCTGATCAGTATCAATGTTCTACTGATCAATTATAAACTTAAATTCTAATTTTAAAAATGCAGTATAGTGAATAAACTTTAAGGTAGTATATGTGCACCATACAGAGTTATCATCTGGATGTTCAAACAAACAAACTACGACATCCATATAAATAACCATACTTGCTTTTTAGAGCTAGATCAATACCATAAGATTCTAAGAACTGTAACTTTGAACAAAAGATAATTAAATATAACGGCTTACTCTAATCTATTTTAAAATAATTAAAATGGACATTTTTTTTGCAAGAAGAATGATGAA
Source organism: Epiperipatus broadwayi (assembly GCA_028023455.1). NCBI lineage: Eukaryota > Metazoa > Onychophora > Udeonychophora > Euonychophora > Peripatidae > Epiperipatus > Epiperipatus broadwayi. The sequence goes on from JAQFVV010006290.1 coordinate 310,341, forward strand.
AAGAAAAAATACATATAAACAATTAAAATGATATTATTAATATTTTGAGAATCTATTTTAAATATCTTCAAATATATTTTAATACAAATTGGATAAGCTTGTAATATTCGATGATGTTGAAGATAAATGTATAAAGAATTGTAAAATATTTGAAGATTGTAAAATATTAATTAAGAAATGTTATATTGAATGCAATATTTATAATATACTTCATGTTAATCTTAGATGTATAAGAAAAATTAGCTATGAAGAATTAATTGCAACTCTATATCCTTACATTGATTTAATTGATTGTCTAATAATAACTGAAACAAATATAAAAAATATAAGAAGTTAATCTTTATAATATTACAAATGATAAAAAGTTGCATATTATGGAAATTATAGAAAATATGGAGTTATATAGAGGTTTCGTTTTTATTATTGAAAAACTGAAAATCAATTTTAACAGCTTTGAAACAATTCATATAAGTTTTGAATTAAATATAAAAAAAGCTGTACCACTAGCAATATACAGATCATTAAATCATGGTTAAAATATTTTACACAAACTAACAATAAAATAATAGATAGTATTAATATTGATTTATGTAAAAATTGTAAAACATTTAAAGATTGTATGGATGCATTAGCTACTTATAGGGTGATTTCAAATGTTAAAATATACATAAGAGAAGAAATTGTAATGAATAATATAGTTTATTCGTGGATTTATCACAAATACAAGCCTAATAAAAAAGAATATTTTTGCATCTGTTATTAAAGAAAAGATTGCTAATCATTATTCTATATTTGTATCTATTCCAAACTAAAATAATTAAATATTAGAAATGATTAGAAATAAATTGATATTATATAATAATAAACTAATTAGAAATTTTTGTGAGATACTGCCTGGGAATGAAATAAAAGAAAAAGAATGACAATAATATGTTTGAGAAGTTTGTAGAAATATTCAAAAATATATACAAAAAAGTCACAAGAAATCATTTTAATTTTAAAAAATAATAAAAAGTGCAACGTAAATTGAATAAATAAAAAAATATTGAAATTAATACAAGAAAAAAAAATTTTATGGGAAGAATGTTAAAAACTAAACAAAATTATGATTTATTTCTTAAATAGAAGGTATTAAGAAATGACAAGAAGTGAGAAATGTTACGTGTTTTAATAAAAATAGAAATGATAAAAAAATTGGCGAAAAATAAATGAAATATTACTATGGAAATAAGGTTCTATTATAATGAAGATATAAAAACTTATTTTAATATGATTAAGAATTTTCTTTTAGCAAATAATTTTAGTACTATATTTGCAAGAAGTGGGAAGAATTAATAATTTTAAAAAAATCATGTTATTAATATTTCAAAAAATATAATGGTCAGTCTCATTCAATATTTGCCCGAAATTGAAATGTTGATTTAAACGAAATAATAAAAGAATGTAGTGTTAATATAATTCAAGAAATAGATAAAATCAGAATGGAAGATAAAAAAAATAATATAGCTATTTTATCAGATATTATACTTTAAATGATTAATAAAAGAATAGAAAGTAGTGAATTTTCTACATTATTAAAAACATCTATAATAAGACCCGTTTATAAATCTGGAGATAGATTTGATAAATATAAAGACATATCATTGCTAAAAGAAAAGAATTTTTTCATTATTTATAAAATTCAAAATTAAATGAAAATTGTTCAATTTTACAAAAATTACTTAAATGATAGATGTATTATATCAAAGATATTGTGTAATGAATAAAAATAATTATGTAGATTTTTTCAAAGTTCTATACTTACTGCAATGCTGTTCTGATTTTTATAAATGATATAGAAATATTAATATTGAAGGATCTATATATCAATATACAAATGATATTGTTATTATGGATGAAAACAACAATATTCATTTTGCAATTTAAGAATGTCAAAAAAGTCTGAACAAAATTGCCTTTTGCAGCATCAAGAAAGGAATATATGTAAAAGGAGAAAAGCAAAATTATGTTAATATGCTCTCCTCAACATATAATATAAAACTATTGATTACACCTACATTCACATGATTGTATATATAATAATAATAATGCAATATATAATGACAATAAGGTTAGAAATGTAGAATGAGTAAAATAAATTAGATATCTTGTAATGATGATAAATGAAAAAATGTCTTGGAAATATCATATTAACATACTAATTGATAAATTCAGATATTTTATAAAAATCAAAGATATTTTTCCTTCAAACATTAGTCATATTATATATAAATCTTTATGTGATTTTCAATTCAGATATGGTATACACACTATATGGTTTTGCAAGTTTTTCTAATATTAATAGATAAACATTACTGCAAATAAAGAATAATTGACCTAATAAAAGAAAATTATATATAAGAAAGTGGATACAAAAATAATATTCTATTCTTCAATCAATTTCATGAATATATAATTATAGAGAAAAAAAAATTGATAGTACTTTCAAAAAATCTTATATAAAACAGGTTAAAATATGTCTAAGAAAAAATAGATACATACGTAGTCTCAAAATATTATACCAAATAGGAAACTAGAATTCGAAATCACTATGCTCTAAAATTATTCAATAATTTACGTATTGAATTAAAAAGTTCGCAACATTACGGGAGGGGGGGGAATCCTCTTTAAAAATACATTATTTAAGTTGAAAAGTAAAAAATTAACTTAGTCAAGCGTTGTTAGCCGAGAGGTCATCGCAACTGCCTTGCAAGCAAGTAGTTGGTTGCAGATAATTGTGGGTTCACGACCCGGCTGATGCTATGACATATGAAAAAAAAAATTAGCTTAGTATACAGAAAAATTTTATATGAGTATATAATATGATATATAAACAATTTTTTATTATATATAATTAATGTTATTGAAATGTAATTGGTTATTGTCATTATTATAACCATATTTGTGCTATAATTCAAATCAAAAGAAGATGTAAATATGCACACTGTTATGAAAATTGTTCTTCTACATAAAAGTACGATTAAAGCTGAGTAGAAGGAAAATACCATTTACATGTGTGTAAATATATTTTGACCTGTATTTAATCTTTATAAATGAATGAATGAGTAAATAAAATGACGTCAGATATTGCCTGGATGATAAGAAAATACCTTTCAAAGAACAATGTCAGGACTTAGATATAAAAAAGTGGCTTCAATTTTTAAAAATATTCTTTCTAAATTAAAAGAAGGCAAATAAAAGATTGTGTGCGATGTAATGAAGCAATGCCAGGATATAACAAAAAATAATGCTTATCAATATAATCTCTCATGCATCAATGAAACTGCCATAGCTGCTGTTTTACTACATTGCTAGATTTAAAGTGTGTATTAATTTCTATCTTTTATCATGTAGCATCTAGTAAGAAGAAGAGGATATTCTAAAGTCCTGCTTTATAATATATAGCAAAATCCAAATAAAAATTGTAATTATTGAAAAATATTTATCATTACTTACAGACGTCATCTAGAATATCTTTCACATTATTTGCATCTAAATATTAATCAACTAATTTATGAGAATCAATCAAATAAATCCATAATTAATTATAGATTATGATCAATATAAACCATTGCTTCAAATCTAAAAATCTATCCTATATGAATATTAAAGTGACAACCCAAGATTCTCCTGACCTCAACACTGAATCATATATATATATATATATATATATATATATATATATATGTATATATATATGATTTAGTGTATATATCAGTTAACCATATATATATATATATATATATATATGGTTAACTGATGAATTACACAACTAAAATAAAATGAAACATTTACTTTTTCAAAACAGATGATTAAAGTAATTACAATTGTAAAGAAACTACTTAGACTATTTTTGTGTGCATTTTAATACATGTGTCAATTTTTAATTTCATTATAATTGTTATCTCTAATGATGTACTTCAAAATTGCATAGATTTCTTTTGTCTGCATAACGAAGTGATTTCTGTCTTTTTTATAATGTAAAACTGAATGCACTTTTGGTGAAATTCACCATAATCATAACTCACTTAAATTGATTACTGTTGCTCCTCTATTTATATACTCTAATGTAATTATGCAGTATTTTTCTGTAAATTAGTCTATTTAAATAATCCATTTGTTAGATAATTGGATGTTCTTTTCTCTTTTGTTTATTATGTTTCTATTGTCGGCAATAAACCACACTTCATAACTTTCTTTTCTGTCATCATGTTCCATATACACAAAGTTGACTATCTATGGGTCAGAGCTATAACCAAGTTGTTTTTATCCCAGAAATAGACATATTCCAGGTTATTTTAGTATATCTAAATATATATTTGTGATACTTTAACTTAGTTGAAATATTAGCTCTAGATTATGTGGATTATAAAGCCAAGTGGCCTGGGACATTGCATATAAATAAGAAATAGTAGCTTAATATTGATTCATTTATATAAATGTTCAAATAATATAGCTCAGGATCAAGATATTAAACATGCATAAGGAAACATAAAAAATAACTAAAGTTATTATAAGTGTAGGATGTGCTAAATTCCTTTCCATATGTATATATTGCAAGTTATTTTTCATAGAAGTTTATGACTAAATGCTAATTCATTCTATAAGTCATTCAAAGAACTTTTATAAGTTTTAATCATTTTAAAAATAATTTTTAATATTTTTATTGTATTGGTTTGAATCCATCTGTAGATATAAATGACTTAATTGTGTAAATTAGAAATATATATCCATTTTTAATAAAAATTAGTGTTGAAAGTTATTTAATGGCAAAGTTATTTTCATATAGCTTCTAATATATTAAAATTCAATTTTCAAATTAAACTATTATCAGCTAAGTTTAAATATATAATGTTAAGAATTATTTAATTGGCTTGTTTATAAGAACGCATTTCTATTTAAGTTATTTATTAATAAAAGTGTGTTTTTATTCATACTAATTATTATAAAGATTAAGTCAGTGAAAATAAAGTTAAACTATGTTAATTATAGAAGGATAAAGAATTAATTTATTATTATTAAATATTATTAGTTTTCAATTAAAAGAAACATTAGAGAATATGTGTGAGTGTACTTGCATTTTTATTTAATATTTCAGTTTCTTGTTTGTAATATTTAATTATTCTTAAATAACTTTAATTTAAAACAATAAAAGATATTCTGGAAAAAGAGAATAGGATAAATTAATATTTTATTCAAAACAATATATTTGTTATGTAATATTTTATTTTATTTTAATAATATTTGGTTTCATAAAATAACGGTCTTATAATTTAATATTTTTAACTAACAGTCTATACAATATGTAACTGATTTTTCATTGTTAACTTTGTTCCACAGATACAAAATCATTTTTTTTAACTTTAATATAGGGGATCAAGAGGAGATGATTTTAAAATGTTTATTTCAATTAATGAAATCAATCACAAGATTGGGAATATAAAAGAACACAGGAAAAGTTGGCAAAAACATGGGAAGAAATAAAGTTGCTTATTTTCTTTTCTAATTAATTTTTATTATTTGATTGCAGAGTTAATTATTTCTAATGATTATAAGTTTTAATCAATTTTACTTTTCTTAAAGTAATATGTATCCTTAAATAAATTCTAATTCAGATGCCAAAACTTTAACCTAAGTCTACTGAGAGGCATGAAATCTACATTATTAAAAAAAGAAAAACATGATGGGAAGTTTAAGTGTTATTTTTCTACAACTACTGAATTACATTTATGCATAAATAACATGTTGTGTGAATTTTCTATGGCTTACCTCACTAATGTAAGAACTTTTATTGATTATCAATTGATTTATTTACACTAAACTTTATTATTGATTTAATATTCCTTGTGACACAATACTGAGACTATTAAAAACTTAAATTTTAATATATATATATATATATATATAGCAATTCTTAATATTTTTAATGAGTTTGCTTAAAATTTTAAAAAGTGCTGAAAGAATAATAAATTTGTCTTGCATTGGTGGTCGAGAGGTCAGCATGACTGCCTTGCCACTTGCAGGCAGTTGCCCGGGTTGCGGGTTCGCATTCCGGCCGATGCTATTACACTTAAAAAAAAAAAAATAATAAATTTATCAAAAGTCTTTGAATATATTTATTTTAGTATTATCATATTTATCAATAGTTTTCTCTGGGATAATTCTTTTTTAATGAATGAACTACTTTAATTCTGGATCATAGAGCCTCCATTAATTTTGAAATGAGATTTTAATTAATTATCATAATTTTTTTATCTTCTGCAGAGTGAAAGATGTTCATTCTCAAATATTTCAATTTATGTTTTATATTGGATAAAGATAGGAAAATTATTCCCCAAGTCTGTCAAATGAAAATTATTAACTTTCTCTTTTATTAAAAAGTTATTGCTTGAATTCTTATGTTTCAAAATTAATATCATACCATATATTGACAAAATATTTGCAACAGTCATATATGTGTTATAAAAGAAATACAAAATGCTTTAATGAATTATCATTCAAGTTATTATACAATGAACTGTTGATTAAAAACCTGCTTTAGTGTACGCTTGTTATTATTAATGCTATAGTTATGAATTTTAAACTCTGTTCTATAATAAAACCTTCTTTATCGTTAAATAATATTTGCTGCTAGACCTTGTTATTAAATTATATCTTCCTATGGGTAAATGTAAGGTTAACAAAATGTTATGCCAGAAACTGCTGGTATCATATTCAAAAATATGTTCACAAAACTGGAAGAGCATTGATTGTATGATTATGTTGTCAGGAAATCTTTTCTTTATAAAAAAATTTCTGAATGTTTTATATCTAGTTTCAAATTTTCTGCATTGCCAACAAAAGAAGAAAATGTTCTCTGTTTTCAAAATTCTATCCTGTTGAACAGGGAATTTGCCAAGATGAAGGATATTTAATTATTTAAATTTTGTAAACTGGGTATAATTTTAAATTATAATTTTATGCTTTCATAATTTACTATGTATTTTATTTATTTATATTATGCACGTGTTTCTCATATATTTTATGCATTATTTATCAACTGTGATATCCAGAATTTGCTATTTATAATATTTTCATTTTAAAATGTTGCTTTGTTCTCTATTATGAGTAATTTAGCTATTTAAATGAATATGCTTATGCAAAACTAGTCAAGATATTATATATTTTTATTTGTTTGTTTTAGGCCATATTTTATTAGATGAGATTGGGCCAATAATTTTGTTATTAGTTTTATACATCAGGTAATAATTACAATATTTGTTTAGGAGATTATAGCATTAGTCTGTCTCTTGTTTATTGCTTTTGCTTATCTTTCCATTGTATTTTACAAGAAAGAGTAGCTTTGTCTCTCTTGTGGATAATTATTTTGCTAGCACATACATTTTTATAAAGATATTGTAGCTTTGTCCTTCTCTTATTTTATAGTATTTTTCATGAATGATATTTTTCATGTTTTATATTTAGCATAAATGTTTTATTTAAGGCAGCCCCTATTTTTCCTAATATTTTTGATGGATCATTTTCATTTTTCCCATTTATTCAGAGGGCATATAAGTCCTAGAATATTTGTTTACCTTCAAAATGTAGATATTTTTAAGTTCATGTCATCATTAGATTTATTGCCTTATGTATATTTTCTCCCAGATTTATTATAGTATATATATCTTGAATGAAGCCATGTGTATTGTACCTCTGTGAATATATTATTTTTGGTAGTTGATATTCTTATTTCTTTTGAAGAAAATCATCTTTTCTTCAGTTGCATTTGTGAATAATCTGAATAAAAGTTAGAAATAGTTCTGATGTGTAAGTCTGTCTGTCTGTGCTTTGCTAGTAATGCAAAACATTAAATGGATAGTTATTTATTTATTGTGGTTACAGGCCTAAATAAGTAATATACATAACTTCTAGCATTGATTTATTACTGTATTGGTAAGACATGCTTTGTATTTAAGTGTGCTCATTACTGGGACATTGCCATAGCATGATTGTTATCTAGAAATGTAGAACTCTTTATGATAATGTCCACATTTAATAAAAAGCTTTCATCAACCAGACAAATTCACAATAGTCAATGATTATTTAATTTGTAAATTTATTTATTTATTATCATAGGCTGGAATCTTTTAAAATTAATTCCTATATGTAGTAAAGTGGTATGGCATAGTGTTTGAATAGCTTACTTGAAGATGGAAGATTTCCAAAATTGTTGTTTATTTGATTGTTAAAGTTGTGTTAACTTTAATATCATCTCAATCGCATACTTCTTTCCAGAAATCTTAATATTATATAATCGATGATACATTTATATTTTATGTTATTCTTGAGAGAATGTGTACAAAATTAAAAATAATCAGTTCGTTAGAATGGTCTACAGAAGTTGAGAATGCATCTAAGAAATAAATTATTCATGCACTTCTTGATTTTAAATGATTACTTTAATCCATGTGCAATTAATTATTAAAATAAGACTGCTTTTGTAATAAATTTATTATCTACTTAGTCATAAGATCATAATTAATTATCCAACATAAATTTAATGCTTAAATTATTTATCTTAAATTTATAACAAAGATTTTGTATGAATTGTTATTACAATGTCCTTAGTGGCCATAAAATCCCTTATCAACTATTGGTATCCAAATGCTATCCTAGTGTATTATTATTTTATTATAAATACAGAGTTTATATGTATTTTATTTTAAAATTTATTATTATTATTATTATTATTATTATTATTATTATTATTAATATTTACTGAGGCTATAATCTCGATAATATGCGTATAAAATGTGATAGTAGGGACCTCTACAGGTGTTTTAACCACAAGCTTATGCTAAAGAAGAAAAGAGCATAAGCTTGTGGTTAAACACCTGTAGAGATCCCTACTATCACATTTTATATGCATATTATCGAGATTATAGTCTCAGTAAATATTACTACGTAATCAATGTGCATTTAATAAATTTATAATTACAACTTTATATTATTATTATTATTATTATTATTATTATTATTATTATTATTATTATTATTATTATTATTATTATTATTATTATTATTATTATTATTATTATTATTATTATTATTATTATTATTATTATTATTATTATTATTATTATTATTATTATTATTATTATTATTATTATTATTATTATTATTATTATTATTATTATTATTATTATTATTATTATTATTATTATTATTATTATTATTATTATTATTATTAGAAAATTTTATTTAATACCAATTCACTTTTATTAAACATGCTAATGATAAAAAAGTGTTTGTTCAGTTTATAAAAGTTGCTACTCTTCTACAAGATATATCCTAATGTCACACAAAGTTAAAAAAAACCTTTTCCATACAATTAGTAAAATTATTAGATCCAAACTTCCTTCATAGGTTTTCATGAATTCAGCTGTGTTAAGTGGAATTAATTTTTGTAATAATGTTAATATTTTACCCCACATTTATAAATATCTCTCTATCATGTATTGGCATCCTAGACACTATTTAAATTGTAGGTCTATAATAAATAAAAGTATATCAATAGTGATAGTGAGAAATCTCTTTATATTTACGTTACAATGCTTGTAGGTTGACAGCAGTCAGAGAATATGGATTGCATTTGTTCCAAATTCTATATTTAATGATAACATAGTCTAATCATTATCAGTCTGACTATTATCATCTAAAGTAATAGCAGTAAATAATACATTTTTTGGACTCTTCTTCAGATAACCATCGAGATGTAGAGTAAACCCTGATGCAGATTGTTACAATATATATCATCAAGAGGAGATAATATATTATAAGCCTTTTCTTATTTGTGAAATATTTTATTAATCTTGACCCCCATGGCTATATATATATATATATATATATATATATATACGCACACAAAGTAAAAAAAGAAATCTTATCTCCAAAAGTTCCTTTCTTAGGAATAATGGAAAAAATATACCACTAATCAGTCTTTCATTTTTCAGTCGATTAGGGATTATTGTTGTTTTCCATTTTTGTTTTATGCTCTAATCCAAAAAATTTAGATGTACAATTTATTTATCAATATTTAAACAGCTTTAAAGGCGTGAGCTATACCGATTTAAATTAAATATAATTCTGATATTTAATTTGCTAAATCTGTTATTTAAATCATGGAAATATGAAGATGAACACACCATAAAATTTCTGATGTTTTGTAACTTGAAATAATTATGAATATATAAGGAAATTATTTAAAGCATAAAGTTTATCTTCACTGCTTTGTGTTATTTTTATCTACGAACGGAGAAAATTGAGTCCAATATTTTTGTTGTTGTCTAAACCAACAAAAAGATTATCATATAAACAATAATAAAAAAATACAAAATTTAAATAAGCTGAACCACTATAATGTCTCTACTTAAATTGATTTGAATTTAAACTATGAATTTAAAGTAAGCAACAAATTATTTTAATTGTGCATGCACAATACCACAACGTACACTTCTCACAATATATAAAAATTTACAGAGCTAACACTAAACTAGAGCTATATAAAGAAATTACTCTTACCATTAGTGTTTGGATATGTATATTTATATATATACATTTGTAATCAAAAATGAAAATTAATACATGCCATATTTGAATGAACAAAAGACACTGATTTAAAGTCGATTGTGTTTTATAACAAAGACATTTATTATATATAAATAACTTTAAAATGTCGTACTTTGCATTTTATATCAATTCATAAAATATTTATAACTTTCTTTTATCATTTTCTTATTTATAATTTTACAGTTCATTAATAATAAAAAAGAAAAAATAAATTATTAAAAATATTAGCATTTATTTCATTTAGGAAACTGCAACAAATTTATGGAAAAGTTAATATATTTTAAATTTTTATGCACAAATAAAATATCTTATAAAATTTTAACAGTCATCATTAAATTTGCAAAGAAATTTTAAAACACTAAAAATTTAATTCGCAATAAAAGTTTTATTATTAATTCACCAAGTTTAAATTACTGTGTAAAATGTCTTTATATTTTTCCTCCTATAATATAATTTGAGCTGAAATTGTTTAATACTTTGATTAGACTGAAACATTTTCAAAACAACTTTTTAGATAGAACTAAATTATAATATTTTATATTTTAAAGTAAATCTAAAACAATTTCTTTTTTAAAAATAATAAATTTATAAAATAAGTATATTTAGTTCTTATGCTTTTTGTTATTATATATATATATTATAATCATTCAATATAAATCTTTGTAAATTTATGTTTATCAAACTTAGAAAAAAAATTAACGTGTTACAAGAACTCCATAATAACCATAAAAATAAAAAAAACTTAAAAATAATTTTCTTTGTTAATCTGCTCATTATTTCTATAATTGTTGTTTTATTTTACCCATTGTAAAAAATATCTTCTACATACCTGAATATAGTGTGCTCAAAAAAAAATATTCTTAATTCTATTTTATTTTCAACCAATTATCATATATTCCATTTTGTTTTCTTTAAATTAATATCACATAACAATTTAATTTTTTTCTGAAAACATTCATCTCATAATTCTTTGCGTATATTCTGGCTTTTTTGTCCCTTACAACTTTCACCTGGTCATTAAAAATTGTAATGAGTTCATGCTATTTTATTATTATAGATTTTCTCTATATTGATATTTAATAATTACTTTAATGCATTTCTGAATGATAGTTTAAATTTTTCATTAAGCTCTTTAATTATTTCATATAGTACAAACTGTCACTGAAATGCTTTTTTTTTTTTAATTTACAAACTTATTTTTTATTTATTCTTTATTATTCTAGAACAGTGATATTTTTGTAGTGAAAATTCTCACTATCTTTCATTAGTATTTATAAACTTATCAGTCTTTTTTTTAGCCTTGTAGCATTTTTCTTTCTTCATACATTTTACAATAAAAAAATCTAGGTTTTAAAGCAATGTATAACTGTTTAAATTTAGCAGATTTTTCTGAAATTCAATATTTTTTCTGTGAGGCTTAATTTAATGATTTATGGCCACAGGGGCTAAAATGGTCCAAGATTGTAACTTACCTTCTTTTCTACTGGTGTTTAAATGTCTAGTAATCCTTTCAGAAATTAAATATTGGATATTAGTGTTTATTTTTTACAAACGTTTTTTTATTTGATCTTATTTGTATATTTAATTGTTTTATATTTATAAAATATTCTGTATATTTTGTGTTTAAGTCAGGCATGGGCTTAAAATTGATTTCAAGAAAAACATGTTATAACATTTCATTTATTTTAATATTATTATTTTTTCTTAGATTTATAAAGACATTGATGACTATTTTTGATTTATATTTTGTATTGTTTCACTTTCTAATTTTTAAACCACTAAACATCTCATGATCACTATTTCTTATGCTAGCACATTACTGAGGATATTGGATGAGTAGGCCCTAGATAGGGATTTTATGCACAAACCTTCTGGCATTCATTGATTACTCTGGTTAGCACTGAATGGCACTACTGTATGGAGAGTTTTGCCTGTTTTAATTTTGTACTAATTTTTACTTTAATACTAACAACTATTCTTTTTTCCTTTCGTTGTTTTTATATTTATCTATTTATTTATTTAAATGTATGGCTCCAGTATTTTTTTAGATGTTTGATGTACAACTAGTTTTGAAATATGGGTTTAATGTAATATATCAAATCATCAAATGACTCGTTTTATTTACGTGAATATCAGAATAGTTGTTCTCCAATATTTATAAAAGCATATCATATTCTTTTACATATGTTTATTGATAAATCTCAATACATATTAGCACTGGAAATTTTTCATTACTGTATTTTTTTGGACTATTTTTATATGTATTACTGTGATCTGGTGGGATCTTATTTATATTACTGTATTTTTAAATGCTAAGAATAAATATTTCATTTCATAATAGCAAATAATTATTATCACATTCCATTTTTATTGCAGTTATATCTTAATTAAACAAATCACTATAGTTCACTGATTAAATAATAGTGAAACATTATATTTTTAAAAAATGCTTTTATAAATACAATATTAAAGTGTAAAAATTATACTTTATAAGAAAAAAGATATTTTTGTTCAAAATCTGTAGTTTTTTTTTTTTTTGTGCCTAGAATATTTACTTAAATAAAGATTATAATTTTAAACTACTTTGAAAAATAAAAATATTTTTACAGTATATATTATAACACTAAAGTGGTGCCAGGTCAATGATGCTACTATTATGATTATGTTAATATCCGAGGATGAGGTATCTGAATGAAAACAGACATTGATGCAGCAAGGAAGCAAATAAAGTATTTTATTTTATCAAACCAGGATTGCATTAATTATATTTAACACCAAACCAAATAATAATAATTAACACAAGAGATATTTCAAAATGTTCTAAATAAACATTTAGTAAATGCATATTAATTTTCTGTTTCTAATCTAAAGGTATATCAACTGGCTATGTATGTACAATATGCATGCATTGCTAACATAAAATTGTCAATTGTACACCTGGGATAAAGTAGATAGTCTATAATATTTAAATAAAAGTTTAATTAACATACTTGGAGTTTAGATGTAATGTAGGGGATAGCTGAAGAGTGTTTGAAACTCTGTGTTGAAATCTCCTATATTACTTATTCTATAATTGTACATATACTACTCCTTCTCATTCATTGCCACAATGAAGCAATACCTCAAATTTACAAGACAAAACAATTCATTTCTGCTCTCTAAACATCAAATAAGTTTTACAATCTTAACTAAAAAAATATAAAGTTAGATTTAATAAAATAAGACATTATATAAACATGTACAGAAAGAAAATGTATCTTCAGTAAATATAAGTACTCAATCAATTATTTTTGATGATAATAATAATAATGCATGTAATTATGGTTTTAAATTTAATACTAGAGATGTAAAAATTATTCAAATTGAAAGATGTAATGAAAAACAAAAAATTAAGGAGGCAATGATGATATTTAGGAATAGAGATTGTTTAATGAATAGACAATCAGCTAATATAAAAACAACAGAATTGTCTGAAATGCAAATGTATTGAATGATGGGTAATGCAAATTTTTATTTTCTGTACATTTGTTTTAATGGTTGATAAAGATTTCCAATGAAACAATCGAAAGTACTTCCAGTAAAGAATATATTATTTAATTTTGATAATAAATTTGTTTGAATTATATATATATATATATATATATATATATATATATATACTATATATACATATATATATATATATATATATATATATATATATGTATATATAGTAACCTTCTGCATAGGTCCCAGAAATATTGATTGTAATTAAGTAGCAGTGTTTCAGTAACAGCTTATTGCATCCTACTAAAAAAATGAAATAACCTGATTTTTTTTATAAATGATCTAAAACTATGTTTGAAAGCACTTATAGATGTAATTTGAAGGTTTTGAGATGTTTAATATTCTTCTTTAGTGAGTAATTAATAACAGAAAGGGGAGGAGCTTGTCACAGAAGTTGTCAGTTTAGTTTAAGTTGATCAAAGTTTGTTTTGTTTGTCTATAGAATAGTATTGAGATTTGTTTAGATAATTCTATGGTTTATTTGGTTATAATATTTTAATCTATAGTGTAAATAGTGCAACATGTTTGGTCCATCATCATAGATATAGTCATTTCAATTAGATAAGTTCAATACATGTGGTACAGTATTTGTGGATGTTCGTGGATGTTTGTGCCATCTTTCAGCTTCATTTTCCATTCATGTACTTCATTGTACTACCAAATATTATGTCTCATAGCAAAATATTTAATTTCATAATCAATAGCTTGAATAACCAGCTTAGTTACATTTTAAGTGAATTAATGTATTACTTGACCAGTGGATTATTAAACAACAAATATACTATTAAATATTTTATTTGATAAAATAATTATCATTAATTTTATTCTGTTACTTTAGAAATACAAAATATTTTCTTCTTTGTTCAATTTAATATTTTTTAAAGACAAAATAATTTTTTTCTTTGTTTCTTTATCAAGACAAAAGATTTTTTTGCATATTTTAGAGCTAATTAATTTCAGTACAATGGGCAGAGCAATTCTGTTTTTGGAGACCTTTGAACTTTCAAATAACTATGGATTATTGGAAGAACAGATGCTTAGCTAATGATTTGGGATATAAAGGGAGACTCTTTTTACAAAAAGTTGATTTCACTTGACTTCACTCTGATTTCTGATTTCATCATTTCTCTCTCAATAAAATTTTTGTAAGTTGATTCTTTCATGATCCAAGGTCTGAAGTAAAATTATTATTAATTTTCTGGATGGGAAACAGCTCAGAAAATTTACTGAGAAAAAAAGGAAAGATATGGAAACCTAAACAACAGCAAAACAAGGTACATTTTCTTGATTTTAGCTGAATGGTTTAAATTCCAAAGTCATTATTTGAAATGTGTATGTGTGCCTATATTATAAACCATTTAAGTTTAATTTCTAATATTAAAAAAGTAATTGAAATACATGCTTATATTTCAAAACTATTTTACTTAAATCTTAATTTTAATATTAAAAAAGTAACTTGAATGGATGGATTTTATTATTTTGGAAAATTTTTGAATTCTTTCATTAAACATTTCAGGGACACTTTATTAATAATTTTTGCTAACTATAAAGGAATGTAGTTTAAATGGAAAGGGTGCATGAATAATTTATTTTGACCTGCTTTATTGTTATTATTGATAAATATTTACCTAACCATTTTGTATTTAGAAATAAAAAACAAAAATGAGTGACATATAATTGATGAATTATTGACTTATCTCTAAATGTGTAGATTAATGAATGGGCAGAATAGCATGAAACTGAAGGTGAATTTCTTTTATTTATTGTTCTCCTCATTTGCAGTTAAATTTTTTTTATTAAAATATGTTATCAACACACTTATGT
Organism: Epiperipatus broadwayi; assembly: GCA_028023455.1. Classification (NCBI taxonomy): domain Eukaryota; kingdom Metazoa; phylum Onychophora; class Udeonychophora; order Euonychophora; family Peripatidae; genus Epiperipatus; species Epiperipatus broadwayi. The sequence goes on from JAQFVV010006290.1 coordinate 326,358, forward strand.
GAATTTGAGTAGATTTTATAAATGGATTAGTTATGTGCTTTGTGAATGGCTTTTAAAAACTCAGAACAAATGCTTGAACATATCTAATGAATTAAGTTATAAATTATTGCTCTACTTATGTCATAGTAGATAGTTATTGCCATAATAAAGAATTATCATATGTAATATTGCCAGCAGTTTCATTAGCTATTGCTAAAAACTTTGAATTGCTCCTAAATTGGATCCAAATTAATATTATTTATCTCCCTGCAGGAATTTATGTGTTTATTAATATTTATACTTATATCAGTTATCATCATCGTTTAGTACATGATTAAGATATGTCATTTACAGACTATAAATAAACTTTCATTTCAACCAAAAAAAGAAAAAAAAATTTAATGATTATTATTATTATTATTATTATTATTATTATTTTGTTATCATTTGATAGATAGTTAGATTTAAAATTTTGTCTTATGATTTTATTTTTATTATTATTATTATTGTTTTCTCCAAGAATGCCTCAAAAGTATAATATGGAAAAATATTATACTGGGTAATTAGTATCATTTTAGTATAGTTTTATTATGCAAGTATCCATTTATTATTTAATAGTTAGCTCATTTTTGAGAAGAGGTCGCTACATAAAATTTATTATTTATCTTCACGTTTTTAAGAAGTTATAAATAGTATTTTTTAATAATCATTTTACTCCAATTTTAAAGGTTCATTATATATCTCAAACCAAACTTTTATTTTAATTTTATACTAATGGCAAATGGACTAAAGAATTAGTTTGTCTTTGCTTGCTAGAAGTTATTTTGCCTTGCTTCTGTAATAATAAATAGTATATTTCCAAGTTAAAATATTACACTTGTCATAAATGAGAGATTTATTCATTATTATCTTTAAACTTTATTAATTAATGTCACTACAGTATTTCTTATCAAATGTGAGTTGAAATTGTTTGTGCATTATTATGCTTTTATATACGTGTTTGAATAAAAAGTAAAAATAATTTAATTCCCCTCGGTTTTGGATGATGAAATGTGTCAAGAGAAGTGAAAAGTTTAAAGATTTATTTAAGTGTGAATTTATTATTTCTTTATTATGCTCAGATTGAAGTGTATTTAGTGGCTATGCAGAATAAAATTATTTGTTATATAGTATATTCTCAGGGTAAAGATAAACTCTCCCTTAATTTATTTGAATATTTTTCATGAGTGGATTAGATAGTATATTGTCTGGGATTGAGAAAGCTCTTCCTTAGCTTGTTGAAATATTTGTTAGAAGTAGATTATATTTTCCAGATTAAGTAGTTGTATTTTATGAATTATTGTATGAGTAGCCAAGCGGTGTATTTCTTTTATTTTATGGTGATGAGACCATGTCCACAACAGTTTGTTTTAAGTTTCAAAAGTTACACTTGGAGATATTGTGTAGTGTTATTTAAATGATTAGAGTTATGAAGGTCTTTTATCCCTCATGTGCTCTATGGAATGGTTTTCATCATTTATTCATAGCCAAGTGTAAGATAGTTTGCTGATAAAATGGAAAATAAAGGTAGAATTGATTTTTCTCATCAAACAGCTAAAGAAGAATTAGTATTAAAGCTTGGTTGACCATTGCCATCATCCATATTATATTCATCCTAATTTCATAAGTAAACCATTTGGATTTAGTCATATTAATTATTTTGTAACAGATAGCATAATTCAAACATATACAAAAATTATTAGTTGAAAGGTATGAAGAAAACCCATCATTATTGTGCAACTTTCAACTATTGTTTCAAATCATATATTAATTATTTTGATTTTTTACCATCTCATAATGTTTCATCCTCATTTGAATGAGCAAGCAAGAGAAAACAAAGTGTAGCTAATTAATAGTATTATTCATTTAATTTGTAAAGTATAGTGGATCTCTTACTCTTAGATTTAAATCCCTTTAATATTATTTTGATGTGCATTTGAAGTAAAATGCCAAGAAATTTAGTTTTACTTTATAATTTTAATGCCAGTGTTTAACAGAGTTTATTTTTTCATGACCATATCAGAAGTGACTGATAGCTTGAGTGTATTGAAAATAACATACCAAATATAGAATAATTTTACATTTAATTATCCTAGTGTAATATTATAATGTTTCTGTGTCATATGTTTATCAGAATTGACTGATAGCTTGAGCAAATTTTGCAAGTAAAATATCAAGAAGTTTAGTTTGTGTTACTATTTTAGTACTAGCATTATAATGTTTGTTTAATAAGTCTATCAGAATGCACAGATAGTTGGAATATGTTAAAATAAAATACAGAAAGTCATCTTTATGTTATTTTTCTTATGTGGATCATTTAACCATTAATGTTGGAATCATCAAAACATGTATGTGCGTAAACTATAAAACCAAATGTCTATTTCAGTTATGCATGTAAATAAATGCTTTATTTATTTAAAATTGTGTTCAGAATTCTTCTTTGACATGCATTCATGTTCAATATTTCCACACATGCACACACATTTACATATCTAATATATGATTGCACTATTCTGTAATTTAAGGATGAATATTTCCAAATCTGATGATGTTCCTTTTCTTGATTCAAACACTGTATGAAATGTTGATTATTTAATGATTCTCTGAAAATTGTATTACTTACTTATTATTTATTTGATGAATTGAAATCAAAATGCACCCTATTACTTTCATTATCTAACTGCTACCATTTTATCAGAATAATACTTAATTTGTATCATTACTTTTATAATAGTAATTAGTAGTTGGTGGAAAGTATAGATTTAAAATTAAGCCATGCTAATAAATCAATTCCATGAGATATTCACTTATTAATTTAGATTAGACATTAATTCACTTGCTTAATTTAAAAATACTGTACAATTAAAAGTTAAATAGTGTTATGTTTTATTTTGTATTAGTTTTAACTTTCTATGCAATACAGTAATCAGCATTACATCTTTATTTTATTAATTTAATTTTATCACATAGTAGAGGTAGTTTAATGCATGTGAATGATGGGAGAAGATGAGATATAGACAATAACTTATCAATTTAAATGGTAGAACTTTATCAATTTTAATTCTTTATTTATTTTAGAACTTAGTAGATGTTTTGTTCCTATCAATCATAATGTTTCCTCCCACATCTAATAAACATTTTGTACCCTATAGGCTTCTGTAACCCCAACTGAGCTAAGCTAAGGTACAACAGGTTTTTAAGAATCTCGTTAATAATTTTAAAGCAATATCAGAGTAGTAGTTTATTCTATGATCAATAAAATTGGTACCCCCAGGTATCTGATGTTAGGAATGGTGGAGAGATCTTGGGAGAGAGATTACAATATATATATATATATATATATATATATATATATATATATATATATATATATATATATATATATATATATATATATATATATATATATATATATATATTGTGCCCTTTTCTTTAGGTCTGAATAAATTTATTACATCAATTTACTAAAAAAAATTAAATTTAGGAAGTGTTATCTTGGTATAATGACTATGTTATACTGACAATCTTTTTACAAGCTTAATTAAAGTAAGATGAAAATATTTAATGCCTAAAATTGTTCTAAATGTATTTAAAACAGTTAAATAAAGCTAAATGTAAAATTGTATATGGTTGGGAAAGCTGGACATAATAAAATAGTGTAGTAATAAATCTTTAAAATAGGTATTAAAAGTTGAATTTTAAATAATTAAATAAATATTATATTTTATAGTATAAATTATATTTAATAATTATATTTAATATATGTTTTAAAAGTAGTCTTTGTTGTAGAGAAATGTATATTTGATTTTATGGTATCAAAATTATTATTCTAAATTATATCATTATATTATTTTTTTAATATAATAATTGTTGCAATTAAATATTTAATATTCCCAGACAGAATTTGATACAGAAGTCATGTGACATGTAAATATTAGTACATGCATGATTACTAGTGTTTTGTTAACCAAGTTTCAAAAATTACCTTAAAATTGCACTGTAGAATTGACGATATTTATTTATCTATCATGAGAGAAAATATTAAAATTAGATGTCATAAAATGTTTAAAATAGTTTTTAAAATGAATGTAACTAGCAAAAATTAAATATTTTGTTTTACAGAAAAATAGATACATTAAAATTGTAGGTGGAGTAAGTTGATAGAATATTGTTTTTAAAAGTCATTTTAAAGTGTTTAGATATTTTTAATAAAGTATAGAAATTGATTTAAAATTAATATTTTAAGTAATATTTTTAAAAAAGAATGAGTCATTATTTTATTTTTGCTTTTAATTATGTAATATCAAATTTATATGTAAATTAAATCATCAGGTGAAAGTTTAATCTACCAATCCAATGCCTGATTTATTTGGGTATAAATACAGATGCTCAATTATTTTTGGGATACTCTGTTAAACATTTTCTTCTGTTAGTCAATTTTGCTTCTGTCAGTTTATTTTGCTTCTATCAATTTAATGTGCTTTAAATTAGTCAATTCAGGGCTATAATAGCTCTCTAATAATTTATTTGAAACTGAGAAATGTACCAATTGAATTGTTTTAGCAAAGAGAGTATTATAAACAAATTATAAATTTATCATCTAAATTATGCATTGCTAGGCAGCTAAATTCTCTTACCAGACTTTTTGTTGAAATTTAATTAAATGTTGCATAAAACATGGAAGTACCAAGAATGAATACCTACCTGTATAAAGGAATTTTGGAAGTGAATGTTGTAATTAAAAATATAATCTTAGTAATTTTAATGGGAAGAATTATTTTATTAGCTAAAATTATATACTGGATATTATGTGAAGAGCTGAATGGAGAAATTGATAGGAAATTAAAATAATTATGCATTTTTTTGGAAGATAGTCGAATTGGAAACAGAAAAATAATATGATAAAACTTTAAATCTTTCAATAAGGTGAAAGTAAATATTATTTTAAGGTAAAAAAATGCAAAAAATGTTTTCCTTTTTGAAGAGAACATTATTAGTAATTTATTTTAAACTGTCATAAAAATGATGGTAAAATGAAGACAGTTACTCAAAAACCATACATAATAAGTCTTTACCAGTTTTTAAAGACTACACACATTATAATAACTTTTGGGAAGACCGATAATTTGAGCTAATAATGGAAAAGAAATATCCTTGGATAAGTAATAATAAATATCCTGACAATAAAACCCTATATATTATAGACTCATAAGTAATAAATAAATATTAAATTCTGGAAATATTTTTTAAAATGTGCTTGAATCATAACCGGATGCCTGAATTGTCAAAGACACTGTAAGCTAGCATAGGATCCTAAGGAAGGAAAACTTTGAAGTGTTATTTTTTAAGTATTATAAGTTTGAATTATTTCAATGATCACTATTCTGAATAATAGGAACAATATACTATTATTTTTATAAACTCTAAGGAACCGATTTGTGATTATTTTTACCAATAATTTTAGATTTCTGAAGTCAACTTATTTTTAGTTTTCATGATTTATTTTTAACTTTCATTCATTATGTTTGGAAGGAATCTATTGAGCATGCATCATTTTTGGGGAAGAGAGTTTTTTTCATCATCAAGCATTCAAACAAAAAGCATAGCAACAAGAGTTGAGGGTTTCAATCGCTGCTCAAGAGTTGGTAAAGAAATCCCGAGGAAATAAAAACATTTTTTTGGAGAACATTCACCATTAAAGTTTTTATACATAGTATGTCTTTGACTTATTATTTTTAAAACTAACCTAATATTAATTTTATTTATTTATAATTAGAATAGGATGGGAACATAAAAGATTAATTATTTACTAATAATATTGTAATTTTTATAAAAGATATTTTAATAATTTAAGGAGTTTAATATTATAAGTTCGATAGTATGGAATGAATGCTATGTTATGCAATGTTTTATTTTTTAATTGTGGACCAGAAGATATCATATAAGTGATTGACAAGTAGATATATCACTTGAGTAATAGTTGTAAATATTAATATTTTTATGATGTATTTTTCTTTTTTTTTAGATTATCAACGTATTATATAATGTTATAATATGAATGTATGGATACGTGTGACACAATATACACACATAAAGCTTATAGAAATCAGAATTTATTTATTATAAAAATATACATACTTTTATTCCATATTACTGGTATAATACAACTTAATAATGAATAATTATATGATTCTTTTATAAAGAACTTTATTATTTTTTAAATGTTTAAAGTGTTGATAATAGTCATTTGTATTTTGTACAAAAATATTTGATAAGAAAGTGAAATAACCTTTTCTTGTTGATCAGTTGAGATCGTTATATTTATAAGCGAATTTTATTTGTTATTTTTGAAAAGGTTGTCAGAATTATTGTTGGTGTAGATTGATAAATCTATAAGAAAATTTGTAAAGGGTAGTGACTTGATGATTTAGAAAAAAATCATCAAGAAGCTTAATATAGGATAGGTCATAAAAGTATTTTAGTTAAAAGTTTTTAAAAAAACGTGTACATTATTTTTTAAAATTTTAAATACTATATATATTTATATATAATTAATCAATGAATAGGAACTTCATTTTATGAATATTAAAATCTAAGGTCAATGTGTTTTAAAGTGCAGTAACCAATCATATGGATTCTGCTATTACTGTATTTTGATCATAAATAGCATACGCTTATTATTGGTTTTTTTTTCAGCCTAGCAGGATCAATACGATTGTTTTCTGCATTTTAAAATACCTTGACTGTATTTTTTAATTTATTTATAAAACGAAGTTTTCATTCATTGATTAATTTCCATATATTTAACACGTTTAAAATATATTAAATTATATATATATTTCTAAAAGTAGGTTGCCTTGACAACAATATGAAATTCTTGATTGTTATCTATATTGGGATTGTCCAAGTGTTGACTGTTTTCTAATGGTTATATATATATATATGGATATATATATAAATGTGTGTGTGTGCTGTGTAATATTTTTATAAGCAATATTATATTGGTTTTGCTCACTGTTATTGTTTAGTATTATATATTTATATTTTTCTCTGGGCTATATTAATTTTAAAAGAAAGAGAAAACAAAAGAATAGCGGAATTTACTAAAACATAATCTTGATTTTTCTCTTGGTTTTGATAAATGTGTACAGTATATGAATGACTACTAATTTTTAAAAGCCTCAAGCAACTTACATATATATATTCAATTTTAATGAAGTTTAAAGTTAAAGAAAAGTTTTAAAAAATAATAATGGTAAAAGCAGAACCTTTCTTATTCACTCAAGTGAACCTTAAAATTGTTCAAAAATTGTACCAAGAATCATTTTCAGTTTTTGAACGTTTCATTTATTCCAATTACAATACAGTTATAAAATAAAACGTTTTTTAATAGATTTTGCTTATTTGTGAGAACATTTGTAATATATAATATTTTTTGCTATGAAAATTTCCAGAAAACCTCTTATCATCATCATCCTCATAACACCTTTATGGAATAATGAGTACCGTACTATAATTAAAGAATATATAATGTAATAACAGAGTTATATATATATATATATATATTGTAACTGGACCCCCATACAACCCTTTTATTACGTCAGTTGTAAAAATTTTCTGATGAGCATGCTGTAGGAAGAAACTATCAATTGACATTCCTAATGCAGATGTTAATGCCTCCTACAACAATACTTCCTGCTCATCAGAGAATGTAGTACCATAGAGACTGGAAACATCTAAATATTTCTATGTTTGGTTTCCCAAAAAGCGCCATTAGAGTTCCGTCTCACTACAACCTGACTTGGGTAGGTCTAGTTATGTCAGACGTAGCTCAGAAGGCATGAGATTCTCATGAACAAGTACTATAACTGATGAGTGATGCAATAAAAACAAATCAGAATTGGACAACTGGATAACCAATTTAATTTTTAGTAACAAAAAAAAATTTATTAAATAACAATTAATTTGCAATTTCTAACGAAGTTCATTTCTATCCACATGATAACTCATTTTCATTTTACTTATGAAAGAGTTAGAAGCAGTTCCTTTTTTTATCAATAGTTCATTTACAAATTCATTTATGAGAAGAAGTTTGGAAACAGTCTAATTCAACAATAGTTCATTTTTGAATTCCTTTATGAGAAGAAGCTTGGAAATATTCTAATTCAACAATAGTTCATTTTGAATTCATTTATGAGAAGAAGCTTGGAAACATTCTAATTCAACAATAGTTCATTTTGAATTCATTTATGACAAGAAGCTTGGAAACATTCTAATTCAAAAATAGTTCATTTTTGAATTCATTTATGAGAAGAAGCTTGGAAACATTCTAATTCAACAATAGTTCATTTTGAATTCATTTATGAGAAGAAGCTTGGAAACATTCTAATTCAAAAATAGTTCATTTTTGAATTCATTTATGAGAAGAAGCTTGGAAACATTCTAATTCAACAATAGTTCATTTTGAATTCATTTATGAGAAGAAGCTTGGAAACATTCTAATTCAACAATAGTTCATTTTGAATTCATTTATGAGAAGAAGCTTGGAAACATTCTAATTCAACAATAGTTCATTTTGAATTCCTTTATGAGAAGAAGCTTGGAAATATTCTAATTCAACAATAGTTCATTTTGAATTCATTTATGAGAAGACGTTTGAAAATATTCTAATTCAACAATAGTTCATTTTGAATTCATTTATGGGAAGAAGCTTGGAAACATTCTAATTCAACAATAGTTCATTTTGAATTCCTTTATGAGAAGAAGCTTGGAAATATTCTAATTCAACAATAGTTCATTTTGAATTCATTTATGTGAAGAACCTTAGAAGCAGTCAAGCATTTATGATTTATACAATAATTCATTTTGAATTCATTTAAGGGAAGAACCTTAGAGGCAGTCAAGCATTTATGGTTTATACAATAATTCATTTTGAATTCATTTATATGAAGAACCTTAGAAGCAGTCAAGCATTTATGGTTTATACAATAATTCATTTTGAATTCATTTAAGAGAAGAACCTTAGAAGCAGTCAAGCATTTATGGTTTATACAATAATTTATTTTGAATTCATTTAAGGGAAGAAGCTTGGGAGCAGTCAAGCATTTATGATTTATACAGCATTTCATTATTTTATGAATTATTATTAATTGGTAAACATTTAAACTCAGCAATTCTTGGTTTGTGGAGCATTTATCATTTGGTAATTGAAGCATTTATAATTTAGTCAAATATAAAAGTATATTCATACACATAAACTCTGTTTGGCTTGTGGAGCATTTATAATTTAGTCAAATATAAAAGTATATTCATATACATAAATTCTGTTTGGCTTGTGGAGCATTTATCATTTAGTAATTAAAGCATTTTTAATTTAGTCAAATATAAAAGTATATTCATACACATAAGCTCTGTTACATTACCCAGATAGAAGTAATATGCAATTAACGCATTTCTAGTCCATATAGTAAATACGTTCAAATATTTTTATAAATAAATTTGCGTATAACCATTTCATAACTTCATTTTATAACGTATGATAAGCATGTTCTAATATTTTACAAAATAAATTCTACGTAATTATTTCATAACTTCACTTTATAACGTATGATAAAGATGTTTTAATATTTTATAAAACAAATTCTATGTAATTATTTCATAACTTCACTTTATAACGTATGATAAAGATGTCTTAATATTTTATAACATAATTATCTTCCAGTTTTGCAGTCTAGTTTACTCAAAAGAAGGCGGGTTATTTCATCTATGGAAAGTCATGGCACAGCGTGGAGAGAGTGAAGCCGCTAATTTACCCCATTGTCATTATAATTCCTCTAGCAAAGCTTTCTTTTTCCATTTTCATGTTTTGTTAAAGCTATATTTTAATGTGTCAAAAGAATTAAGTAATACACTTTTTTTTTTTAAAAAAATTTAATATGTTCTGCTTCTCTGTGTAAGACGAGAGAAGAAAAAAAATTCTTCCGACGACGTGCCTAATTTTAATACTGCCTCAGTTTAACCCAAGTATCTTTTTTTTTCTTTTTAATGATTGGATAATTAATTTCTTTTTTTTTTATTGAGACAGATAAAAAAAAATAAGATGACTTAACATTTTATTCAAATCCATCAATCACAAAATTAAAAATATGATTTTTTTAAACAAATCACAGCTTTATTGCGTTCCCAATTAGACTGAATCACGCTAGACTTTTTTTTGAATGGGGGGGGGATCTTTTGAATATTTATATGAGGAACAGCATATCTGTTTCAATATATATATATATAATATTTAATGGAAAACAGACAAAGTCATTATCTCTCAGAAACTTTCGTTCCTGCTTTTCACAATAACCTCTACTCAAAGGCGATTTAAAAAAATTAGATAAACATCAAGTTAGTGCACATAACGCTATGATACCTTATTATCAATAATGATGATGATATCGTATTACAATGCATTTTTTGCTGTCAGCATATTAACATTTATTTGACCAATTCATTCATTTAAGACATTACTCTCTAGCCAAATATGTCCGTATTATAGCCAATCTTCTACTTAACAGGTCCATCTTTACTTCATTGGATGGTAAACTTGCAGATGGTTTTCGTCCACATCTCTCAGTGTCACATTAAGTTTTATTACATATTTAAATCCGTTACTTTTACAGATAGAATCTAAACTGCCTGGTATCTATGTTCCTGCTCTTAAACAGACTATTCATCATATTTCTTATGTTGATGATATCTCTGTCTTTCTTCCTGATAAATCTTTTCTTCTGGCTTTGTTGCAAATATTGGATTCTTTTTCTAATACTTTTAATCTTCATATTAATGTTACAAAATCCACAATGTGGAAAATTAAATCTGGTTTATCAATTATAAATTCGCTTTGTTCAAAATTATTTTGGAAAAACAAGGTCGTAGCCATCAGTATTGCTAAAATTCAAATGCCAAAGCTTTTAAATGGTCTAGGTTTGCACTCGGTCTCAACTCTATATCTTCAGAGATCTATATCTTTTCTCCGTGTAACTTGTCTAAGGCTTGCTCAGTTATCCCTTCCTTTGGTTATTGATCCTACAGATACGCCACCTCCATTTTCAAGTTATTGGATTGCTGATTTATGGAAGTCAGTTATTAAGTTGATACACTCGGTTCAAGTTGCGCTTGATGGAAAATTGTCATTCTGGGATGTTTATAAACTAAAATTTCCACATTATACTCCTCTTTTGACTTCATTAGGTGTTTCAAATAAAGTTCTCTTGCGTAAAATGAAACTTCTTTTCATTGAAGCAAGACATGTTGATTTTGTACTTAAACTAAATTTAAATGCACTCCCAACAAGTTATTTTTTAGTGACCAGCAGAAGCTTCATTAGGATTTTGTCTCAGTGTCAGTTGTGTAGATTATATGATGAGACAATTCTCCATATTTTCTATATCTGTCCTGCTCTTAAATCGATTAGGGACTTTATTGTTGCGAATGTCTCTCTGGATCTTAGGGATGCACTTTCTGTTTCTAACACTCTTAAGAAGGGATCGTTTGCAGCAATAAGATTATCTATCTTTATAACATTTTCTTTATGGTTGACATGTTGCAGACTCATCTTTGGTCATTCTCAGGACTCGGCTCTAAGGGTCTTTATTAAGCTTCTTGATCAAGTCAAGCAGTGAGACTCTCTGCTTTCGCCTGTGAGTCTACATGATGATACTTGGGTGAAATTTTCCTCTTAATCTTATTAAGATTCCCTTTTCTCTACATTGACTTTTTCAAGTTTCATTCTGAATACTATGTAAATTTTTATAAAGTTTAACTGTATATTACTATGTTACTATGTTTAATAAATATATTTTTTAAAATAATGATGATGATATCGTATTACAATGCATTTTTTGCTGTCAGCATATTAACATTTATTTGACCAATTCATTCATTTAAGACATTACTCTCTAGCCAAATTATCCATTATTAATGGATAAATATAAGGATTTTGTGGATTATCTACCAGAAAATCCTATATTTGTTTGTAATCTAAGAATAATTTACTACTTATTATGTCAGACTTAAATCCCCAGTTATACTCATTGAAGTAATTATCTAATTATTATGGTATAATGCCTTTTGTGCTATAAAGATATGATGTTTTTTTTTTTGTAATATCCAAAAAATATGATCAGGTAAAGTAAAAATAAATAAATAAAATATTAGCTGTAAAACAAATGTCTAGCAAAGAAAAAATTCCCATGGACCTCATCCAATGATCCTGGAAAATAAAATTTAAAAAATAAAAATCTAAGATACAAAAGACCACACCCATTTTTATAACTTATGAACTTAGACAATGTCCTTCAAATCTACTAGTCTTAACTTCTGAAGAAAGTTTACATGATCTTACATAAAGTTTGTTTTTATAGTCCTACTTTTACAGACTACTATCAAGAGAATAAAAATTTTGGGGGCTTTAAATATATTGTAAAGAAATAAGAATATAATAATTTTAAAAAAGGATTTTTGCACAAAGAATAATTCTTCTGAAGATTGAGAAATTAAATTTTATCTTAGAAAATATTGACTAAGGATGCTTGTATGTGTTTTTTTTCCTTTTTATGTTATGTAAATTCAAATTATAAGTGTAGTAATTAAAACAAGGATTATTTGTCAAGTATTCTCAGAAAGTATATACATTATTACTACTATTTTTTTACTAATTATATTCAGTTGATGATTTTCTATTTAGCCATTAAACTCCCTCTATTCATAAGAAAGATTTTTTTTAAAAAAAACATCATCTCTTGTTCTTATGCTTTAAAACATATGGTTAGAGACAATGAAAAGAATACTTCCAATGTAACATTTTTGAAATGAATTTACAGAAGTAGGATTATTTAATATTTATGAACGTAATTATAAGGCTTGCCTATTTCAAGAAACTAGATTAATTGAAATGCATGTTGACTAATTATATTTATTTTTTGAATATGTGCAATGTTATTTTTTAAAGTTTTTATTAAAATTATTAATTGTTCATTTGGATATAAGATATTAATCTTTCTTTAACCTAGTAAATCTTTTGAATCATACAATAAAGATGACTTCATACTTTTTTTTGATTACCTAAATAATTTTAACAAACACTAAGGAATCACCCCTACACATGCACTGTATACATTTATTTCATTTGAGGAATATTCTAAAACATAAGATAAAATCTTTTGAAAAGATAAGATGATTCCACCCTATCTTTTTTTACTTAAATATATGTGCATAGTCAAATCTTAAGCATTTAGTAATGAGAGCGTAAAGATTTTTAATTAATAACCTTTAATTCCATTCACTATAAATAACAATTGACATTTGCAAATTTTTTACAATTTACTGCATGTCATATCAGATATAATATTATATATAACAAGTTATTTATTTATCTAGCCTTGTGTTTAATTTGTAACAGTCATGAGGGAATCATCCCTACACATTCTCTGTATTGATTTATATTACTGGAGGAAAAACTTTCACTTACTAAATATGTGAGACTATGATGTATGTATGGGGGTGATTCCCTTGTGACTATTATAAATAAAACACAGTGATAAATAAATTAATACCTTGTTAAAGAATTTGAATAAAAATATACAAGTGACAATGAATATTTCTAAAACAGTAGCTCATTTTCTTGATATTCAAATTATTTACAGTAATAAAATTTTTAAAAAGTAATCATCCTAAGCACTTAAAGGTTAATATCTCCTGTAATCAATTGTTAAGAATTAAAAGAATTTGAAGTGACAAAAGTTTTATTCAACAAAATAAGTTTTATATAATAAATTAATAAACATGAAATCTCAACACAACACTATTGAATAATGCACTAATAAAATTTCCAGAAATTAATAGAATCTCATTATTTAGTCAATTTGAATATAAGTATCAAGTATATATAAAGTGCTAACCAAGATAATCAAGTCATCTAGAAGAAGATAGAAAGATTTTAAATCAGTTCCACCAAGCTAAATATTTTTTACCAAAATATATAGCTTGGTTATCTTGGTTAGCACTTTGTATATATTTGATACTTATATTCAAATTGACTAAATAATGAGATTGTGTAGTTTCATTTTTGCTTTGCTTATTGTATTTTTTCCATAAATTAGATTTGCTCTTGTTCCAATCATTGAATTAGACAATCTATGCTTAACCTGTAAAAAACAAACAGTATATTACATCAAGTTTAATAAGATAAATAAAAATAAATAAGACATTTATTTTTCTCTTTAAATAGTCCTAGAGTTTATTTCATTTGGTTAAAACAATTTAGTTAATATGACTTGAATTAATTGATAAAATATGATAATCATGTTTTTTCTCTCGTCTTTCATTTTAATAGAAATATGTAAATGAAATGAAATTTAATTGGTTAAAGAGAGAGAGAATGTTCAGATAATTTTAAAAAAAAAAAAACTACTATAGAAACAGCAAGTGTAAAGAGCAGAAAAATCTTTTTTTTACTGTTAAATATAATGAACATGAAAGCTATGCTTTTAAAAAAAGATTTAAGAACAAAGAAAAAAGTTAAATTAAAACTTTTCTTATATAATTCAAATTGTGATATTATTTTCTGTCAATAACAAAATGTGGAGCTAAATTTAAATAAATCTGTTAAAGTCTTCTAGCCAAAAATCTAACTGCTGACTATCTTTGCTGTAATTGAAATATATATATATATATATATATTGCTTTCAGACTTTAACACATGCATTTGTGTTATATATGTGTGGAGTGAAATGCCATATTAACATTTTTGTGTGTGCCAGTGTCTGAATTATAAGAAATTAGCTGAACTGCACATTGAACTGATATTAGAGATAACATTCCCACTATATGGGTTATCTTATTATTAAAATTATAATATAGTTGCTGAAAGAAAATAATACAGCTAACCAGAAGATAATTTTATAACTGTCATAATTGTTTACTTGGACAATCATTCTTGGTCTTTGACACTGACTAAATAAGTTAAAAGTAATGAAATATTTTAACTTTGGAGTAATGTCTAAAATATAAATAATGGAATATTAACTGTTGAGGAAAGCTCTAATTTAAATTATACATATCTTATCTTTGAAAAATATCCAAGTATTGAGAGTCAGAGACCAACCAACTGCAAACTCTAACTCAACAGTTGCAACCAATTCGAACTTAGCTGTACCACCAGCCTCCTCTGGATATCAGGACACTCTACACATGGATCTCATTCTTAAACTTCATCAATAGTCTTACTCAGCTCTGACCTCTAGCACAATGACCCTGAGTCCAACCAGCTTACCACGAAGTCCAACTTAACAATTGCAACCAATTCTAACATAGCTGTACCACCCCACCCCTCTGCAACATTCATATATTCAAATGCACCAGAAAATAGGCATGGCAATTCCACCATGCCTCCCACCCACACCAACACCATCCCCAACCCACATTGCCAATCAAACCAAGAGAAAGTCTGGTAACCCAAAGAAGATACCCTAAGAAATAAAAATACTGACATTGATTTCACAACACCAGGCCAGACTTCACAGATAATTGCCACACTACCATGGAAATTTCTAGTCCTCGTCTATGTTACCAAGGCAACACAATTACATATAGAACTAAACTTGGATTGCATCTATAGATACAGTAGTCCAGACCATGTAAAATTTATGCAATCTTGTGTAAACCAATAAAACAACTTTTACATGTGTAAAACTACCACTACAGACTACCCATGTAACCACAGCAATCTAAGCTATGTAAAACCACTCTAACTAATCCACAGCATAAATAAACTTTTACATACATAAACCTACACCTATGGATTGCTGATGAAACCATGGCAATCCAAGCCAAGTAAAAACCCTTGTAACTAATCCACAGCATGACAATTTTTTGTAACCTCATGTAAATCAATAAATCAACTTTTATATATGTAAACATATATCTATGGATTTCCCATGTAACCACAGCAATCCATAGTTATGTAAAACCATGTAACTAATTCACAGCATATAAAAATTCCTGTAATCCCGTGTAAAACAATAAATTCATTTTTATATATGTAAACCTACAACTACGGATTGCTCATGTAAACACAGCAATCCAAGCTATGTAAACTCTTGTAACCCTTTAAGATAAATAAAGCTTACCATTGAAACAACAACAACATCATAATAATAATAATAATAATAATAATAATAATAATAATAATAATAATAATAATAATAATAATAATAATAATAATAATAATAATAATAATAATAATAATAATAATAATAATAATAATAATAATAATAATAATAATAATAATAATAATAATAATAATAATAATAATAATAATAATAATAATAATAATAATATATGTGGTCCTGCTGTGCATTGAGTACAACATGCCAACGAACCTCTGAATAAAAAACTTTTAAAAATTCGGAAAACTCAAAGGTAATTCTTCTTTTTAAACTTTTAACAAAAGTATTTCAAACATAACTTTTAAAAAAATTGCATTTATAAATAAATAAAAAAAATAAGAATAAAAACAAAATGTATATACACAGACTAAAAATCGTCAAGTATATATCAAACATGACGGCACAGCAAAAAAGTATAAAAGTAAATGGTGCCAATATAAATTCCAACGATGAAAACATCAATAATAGTTTAAAAACTTATGCTAATGTTACAAAAACTACTTTCCAAAATAAAGTTATAACTCATTTAAACTCGAATGCAGCTAGTAAATTTCGAAGAGCAACTAATGATGATATTATCAAGCTGAATCTAGTTTATGAAAACAACTCTGAGCCCCCATCGACTAATTGGTCTCAGGAAGAATTGACAACAATTAACACTGAATTTAATAATACAATACCGAATAAGCTTTTTAACACATTCAAAAAAAAATTTTCAAACAGATCGATTGTTTTGGCTGTGACTGATAAAAACCTAACACTTTACAAATTCCCGAGAGAAATGTTATATAAAGCCATAACAGCAAACGGGAGTTGGGAAACAATCTCAAGCATAGGGGAACACCCCAACTCGAGATGCTCGGCATTAGAATTCTTTGAGGATTATCAAAAAAATAAATTTCTAACTCAGATCAAAACCATAAGAAATTATGCTTTAATAGTTGTAGATCCAAAACTTAAAAACTTTATTACAGGCACTATTAAAAATACTTATTTTGGCTATAATATAAATGACTTTCAAAATATGATGAAAGCATTTGGGAAAGTATTATATTTAAAACCTATTTTACTTACTGATATGCCTACTTCAGTGTGCAGTAATAGTTTTACTTTTAAAATGAAGCTTAATGAATCAATAGCGCAGCAAACTGTAGCAAAAAGAAAAAAAAATACAGACAAAAGCAAACCCCAATTGACAACAAACAATAATCAACCGATCCAAACATCTATTGAAGAAAAAATGAAAACCCAAAAAACAACAATTACAGGAACTAAACAACAAAAACATAACTGGAGATGATCACATTTTGGATTTAACTGTTAAAACAATAATAAATGGTAAAAAACTAAATCAAGAAAGATAAAATTATACAATGGAATCGATAAAAAACACCAATGAAATAGATAACAATAGCAATGAGGAAACAGCACATACAAATAACAAGAATTATAAATAAAACTTCTGAAGCTATTATGGACTTAACTACACCATGTCTTCCAAAAATACAAAAAAATACCACACCTTCAAACAGAAATCCAGGCCAGCCACCAAAAAAGAATAGGACAGCCAAAAGAGAAAAACTGAAGAAAACAATAGTGACACAACAATACAAGATAACTAATCAAATAACTCAATAAATGAAGAAACAGAACAAAATTATGAAGACACTATAGAACAACTTTTTCTCAATTCAAAACTTGAACATAAACAGAACCACCAAACACCAATTTAATGAAGTTAAAAATTGGCACATTGAATGTTAAGAATTTAAACTCAACCCAAAAAATTACAAAGCTTAAACAATGGTTTTCACTTACACAACCACATATACTCAGATTAATGGAGACAAAAAAACTATGCTGGATTACAAATTGACCCAGCAAAATATTTAACCAAAGAAGGTTTCTGTGCCTGTTCCAGAAACGCTTCATCACCTTCTGCAGGCACGGGCATTTTTATTTCTACAAATTGCCTTTTCACAGCCTTCAAACTTATATTCATAGATGCTAACTTACTAATTGCAACTTTTCAACATAAAACTATAAACCTCAATATAATTTTGGTTTATCTTCCTATTCAAGATAGTTGAATTAACACTATAATATTAAACATCAACTCCATACTTGCAAGTATAGCAAACCCAACAATATTGATTGGTGATTGCAACGTGTCATACCAGAAATTCATAGAAAAATGGCTTCACTGAATATCTATACCAGTGATGAGTGGTGAAGGCTTCCTACTGATGAATACAATATCTTTCCACAATGGTCATCATTCATCACTCATCGATCTATGTGTCTACTCCCCAATGCTGCACCACCAGATATCAATAAAATTAACTCCCTCGGCTTTCTCAGACCATTCAGCAGAAATAGTATCACTAAATGCTACCCAAATGCAGACATCACTTCTCCCACTAACAAAACAATCAGAGTACTACTCCCAACAACCACACCAGAATTTGTTTTTTTAGAAGCATACATAATGCTAAACAAAATAAAAGATATGAATTTCAATCCCATACAACAATATCTGGCATACGTAGGCATTCTATCATTCAATATCTCACATGTAACAAAAAATCAACCACCACCATCCAAATGATTGACACTCACAAATGAAATTCATAAATAAATAACCATGATTATGCCATCACACCACACACAGCAGTATATATATATATATATATATATATATATATATATATATATATATATATATATATATATATATATATATATATATATATATATATATATATATGGTCTAACAAATACAACAAACATGCAAAACTCTAAAAGAATATTTGAGAATCAAAAAAGCAAAATATGCATAACCCAAACATATACATAGACCAAAGAATACATTAAATGGGCATAGGAAAACCCACCAATCATCAAAGTTCCAATGGCAATACAAACAAAAGATGGCACATATACAGGACACAATATGATCCTATTTTTGAGCATTTTAAAACCAAATTCCAGTCTAAAACACCACTTAAATTACACTCCAAGCTATTTGGATGAGCAGAAACACAAAAACCTTTCACAACAAATGACTTCCCGATAAAACTAAATACAATACCAAATGCATGTCATCCAGGAAATCCTGGAATACCATTATTCATTCTAAAACACCTAAGTAAATACACAGCACAATATCTGCACAACCTTGCAAACCACCTCTCTCAATAAATTCAGGATATGGAGGGAGTTGATCCCATAGCAATAGTGCCATTCAACAAAAAAGCTAAAACTACCCCACCCCTCACAGAACTCAGACCAATTTCCATGGAATCTTTGCCAATAAAAATTCTTGAAAAAATAATAAAAGAAACAATAGAACCACACATAATGCCACTGATATCAGAAGTCCAATTTGCCAAAAGGAACTCCTCCACAATTCAAGTGGCATCATTATTCAAAGCAATCCTGGATTCAACAAGACAGAAAAAATATATAGTCCAATAGCAATTCAACTAGATATCAAGGGAGCTTTTGATGGAATAGACATTTTCATATTGATAGACATGCTTAGAAACACATCTATTCCCAAGACACATCTGTACATCATTGCTTATCTACTTCTCAACAAAGAAATACACATAACACTAAATGGAAGAAATTCTTTATCATTTGTTCCCACCCAATCCATATCCCAAGGCTCTCCTCTCAGTTCACTATTATTTATTCTATATATTAACCCTTTAATACAAAAAATCCAAAAAACATTTACCAGCATTCAAGTACCTGGCACTACACAATATATATCTTGCTTGGCTTATATGGATGACATCACAGTTTTTCTCAATTCAAAAAAACCAATTACTGCAATTACAAAAAATTATTAAAGAATATACGTAAGAATACAAGTTAAAGTTTAATCCAGAAAAGACTACTGCTTAGTCTATGTTTATTGGAAAACCATGCACATCCATTTACAAAGTAAAACCAATACCTTTTTTAGGATTCCCGTTTCATCTGGGAATAACTGGAATGAAATGTTTTATACAAAATAGATTAAAAGAAGAGGCACAACGCATCATCACTTCCCTATCAAAATCATAGCTCTCTATATATTCTAAGTCCAGGTAATAAACCAACTTATAATGACAAAAATAACATTATTTACCAATAATAAAATTCTCAAAAATTTTCAAAGCAAAGATTAAAATCATCTGCAATCAACTTCTATGGTCTAGAAAAGTGGTTGCAATATCAACAAAAAGACTAAATCAACTCCTTATTAAAAAATTTCTAGGTTTGTACAATATTGACATTTTTATATACAAAAATTAAGTATCCTAGTAATTCCCATTATGAATCAATTTCCAATACTTAAATGCTTAATTCAAATTCCTCCAACTGAGAAACCACCCCCATCATGTTTGTGTATATCATTAATCATCCATAAATATAGAATAACCCTTAACAGAACAGAGCAATATATACACAAATATTTGTATGTGAATATTCATGAAAAAATTCAACAGGAAAGAGACCTAAATAATGATAACACAATACTTGGAATAAAAAACAGAAAATTACTACATGAATACAAAAAGTGGTAACTAGAACTCAAATTTTTTGATTTCATTTTAAAAATAAATCTCATTGCAATGCCAACAACATACTTCTTACACCGTAAAAGGATATATGTTTCAATAGACCCTTTTTGTGGACTATGCCACAAGGCTGAAGAGACCCTACAATACCTACTGTATCAATGTACTGCATTACACAATGTAAGAACAATGATGTGTGCAATATACCACCAAAAAACATGACCATTTGTCAAATAATCAAGATATTTCAAAGCAGGTCAATACCCAGAATTAGGGTAGCAATCTTTGTACTATATGCTTTTTTGTGTATCAGGTGTACCTATCTAATGGGCAACAATCCCAGAAGGCATCCATCCACCTTCTATAACAAATTAAACCATATATATAACAGAGACAAAATAATAACAAATCCCCAAATTTACATAGCTACATGGTCTCTCATCAAACAACAATCAATGCTATAAGCATCAAAAATTCAAGAACACTGAAAATTGAATAACAATAAAATATAAAAATAAAAAAGACAATTTTTTCCTCTCTCTACAATAAATAATCTTTTATGTAAGAACTAGATAACTTTTCATTGAAAAACATGTAACTGAAGACTATAAAATGACTGTATACAAAACCAATGGTAAAATCACTGTAAAAAAATCAATGTAAAAAGCTCTGTATTTTTTTGATCAATAAACTTCATTTTTTGAAACATGATGATGATGATGATGATGATGATGATGATGATGATGATGATGATGATGATGATGATAATAATAATAATAATAATAATAATAATAATAATAATAATAATAATAATAATAATAATAATAATAATAATAATAATAATAATAATAATAATAATAATAATAATAATAATATAAAAAAATTCATTTTTTGCTTAAACCCTTTTTTTTTCCTTTGGAAAAATCAGGCTAGTATTTGTCTACAAAAAGAATGAAATTTGACCTGCAATGCTAAAGTGTATAAAGACCAACCATATATTTTAAAACACAAAATGCTATCAGAAACTGCATTACAGTTATCACAATCTTAACACAACAGCAACAGCAATCCAAACAATAAAATATACACACAAATATAACATACTTGTTCATTTATTATTCCCAAAGTCTTAGACAATGATATATAAGAGAACTCAAGTTAATAATCTATTCCTACACATGAGCATGTTTCATTAAGATTTGAATACCAGTCTACATTTGCAATATCTTTGGACCTATAAAATATTTTGCTTGTAATTCTTACAAAAAATGAAACTTTTATAAAAATGTTGATGCAGATTTAGATATGAAACTTAACATGAATTACTGTGACATCAACTCTCAAATTAATGCCAACATTCTTATTCCATCATTAGCAATAAGGGCACCATTAAACAAACTTTCAAAGTAAAAAGTGGCATTCTCCTCTCAAAATATATTAATAAAACAATAATATTTTTAATTTTTCATTGGCAAGTATACATATATAAAACAAGAAATAATTTTACCATTAATTCTATTAAGAAAAATTTCAATTCTCACATTGTTAGAAGTTTAAATTTTGTCATGTACAAGTGATGAAATACAATTTTCTTCTTATGTATTGATTTCTAAATTTGCATATCATACCATTTCCACCTTTTTAAATAACCATAGTATTTTTACAGCAAAACTTTATTATTACAGTTTTGACTAACCCACAGCCATCAGAATACAATTTTCAGGTCAGTTGAAACTGTAAGAGTAAAGTTTTGGAATACAAAATAGTATTGTGATGGCTTCAGTTCAGTAAAAACTGTAAGAGTAAAGTTTTGGTGTAAAAAATAGTATTGCTAAGTGTATAAGAAAATAGGAATGGTATAACAAGTGATAAAAACATAGTCTCTCATTCAGGACCACCATTATATTGACTTCTACCTTTTGTTATAATTCATCTCTCAGTTATGCTCTTCATGCTCAAAAGATCAACAACATTCTCTCTTTTGCCAATTCCTATTATCATTGTTGTTACCCTATCTCTATCACATTGACATATGTTGACTCTTTAGATTTATTTGGTAATCTACTGGGTTGATTTTTCTGACTCATGTCTACAGTATTTAGGAAGTTTGACACATATTCCATTGAATTTATATCTGTGCCAAGAAGCATCTGCTCTATTCTAAAGAAAAAACTATGGTGAAATATCTGATTAATCTGTCCTTTAGTCATGCTATAAGCATTAAGCATCTTGAATTTGGCTACTTGTTTTCTAAAAAATTGAAAATAAATTTTTCCATTTCCTATCCTAATTTTTTTTGCATTACATGATAATAAATTGCTTCTCGAGATTTTTGAAACCAGAAATTTTTATCAATGATTTTTATATTTTGAAAAGTATTAAGTGGTCCAAATAATAAATGCCATCAAGCAAATGAATGCATCACTCTATAAACAGCTGCAAGCTATAGCCAATTTACTCTTCTCTGCCATCAAATTAAGACTAAAATATCTTTCTAAAATAAACCCTGTGATCTCATCCAATCTCATCCAATAATATGATAAATTTACATTTTCATTTATATTTTATTCAAACTACTTCTTCTCAAAGTGTTTTTTTTATTTCAGTGCTGATTTATTTTTTCCAATTTTCTGATTAATACTACTTTTTTTTTTTTACAAAAACCGTACAAAATAATAATCAGGAGTTTACCCACTACTGAGATCAATGTGGTCAAATACATCAACACTTTGGACAAGCAATGGCATTGTAACATTTTAGGATGTAATAATAAAATAGGCCTTCATAAGGAAATGTAGTTGGAGGATACCAAAATTCCATTTTTGATGGTGATCCAATTTATTTACAGCTGGGCTCATAAATTAACATCCATAGAATGAGAAAACAGAGCTTGGTTTAGCAGAGAAAAATGTAAAATTGGAGGCCATAACAAAATTGCTGAAATTCATGAAAGCCTTTTGCACAAAAAGAAAAAAACAATCCATGTGAATTCTTTAAAAACAGTGGATGTTTGATGGCTTATGTAGGGAGATTGATGAGTGTTTCATCATGAGATTTCATAATAGAATAGGGTTAATTCTGATGGAAGATATCAAACAAAATCTGGAAGAGGAATTGACAATTTATTTGGATTGTTCCAAATCCTATAAAACCACAGAATTACAAGCTGCCAGTTACCAACCATTTTCATGAAAATCAGATTGTATGACATCAAAAAAATTATGCCACCACATTGAAAAAATAAGTAATTCCAATTTTTTTTGGGGGGAATGGGTTGAAAAAAATACATTTACTACTTATTAACGTTTCTGGCAATGATCCTGTGTAGGTGTTATATTGCACAATCATACATTAAGTAAATCTCCATTTTAGGGGAAAAAATTAAGTTTCCATTTAGGAACAAAATGTTATTCACTTAAAATAAGGTACAACTGACAAATTGATTATTTCATCATCATGACAATTCATGTTATATATTACACACAAGGACCATATATTTTCGCTTTAAGCATTTGGTAATCTAGTGATTGTGTTGTTCATATTTAAAATAACATTTGGGAATTGCATAATGCCATATCATATTTAATATTTTGTGTGAAATTCATATTTTTAGTATTGTTAGAAATTAATATTGTTAAATGAATCCAGTTTACAAATGATTTTGAATTTATTGATTATTATAATTTTTTGTGTAAATAATGTCATGTTTGCTATTCTTGTAATATAAATATATTTAAATATTAGTTACAAAGTAACATACAAAAACACTGAAGGAAAGAAGTTGTTATTCATTACACCTGACAATTTTTGGGTAGACATTATTTTAGTCTTTTAATCTTTATTTTATAATGTATTTTAGAATCGCAAAAAAAAAAAATAACCACTTACTATCTAATAAGGGAAAATATATATATTTTTATCCAAAAAAGATTTAACCATATATATTTAAATACAGGTATACATTATATCCCTAGAGTTTAGATTAATTGTAAGAGATTTAAACCTAGACTTTCTAGCTCTTTTTTGTTATCCAATCTATCTCATACAATTGAGACACATGACCACACAAATATGAACAAGATAAATGATCTTCAATATATATATTTCATGTTCAACCAGCACTTATCAGTTGGTCCAGATCATCACCCCATATATATATATATATATGTTTGTATATATATATATATATATATATATAAACAAACAATTTAATGGTAAAAAAATATTATATTTTAAATTCTTTAGTAGCACTTTCAATTATGTAGTAATCCTCGTCAGCTTCAAATGAATTTTAAACTTTAATGTTACATAAATTTCCATAAGCTGTGTATGGCCGGATTTGCAACTGGCCTATTAATAATATTATCTTTATATTCATCTATTAAAATTTCCTCCATAATTTTCTCTTTTTTATGATTCCTGTCTTCCATTAATATTTTTATTTCATTAATATTAAATATAAACCTATAATTACAAGACTTTTCATCGTCAAAGAATACTGAAGTTGTATTAAATTGACTATTTACATTATTTTTAATCCGATTATATAATAACAATTTAATATAGCTTGAGTATTCTTTGACCATGAAAAGTCTTGTAATTATAGGTCTACATTTAATATTAATGAAATAAAAATATTAATGGAAGAAAAAAATCACAAAAAAAGAAAAATTAAAGAGGCAATCTTAATAGATAAATATAAAGATAATATTATTAATAGGCAAGTTGCAAACACAGCCATGCCCAACTTAAAGAAATTTATGTAACATTAAAATTTGAAATTCATTTAAAGCTGACGAGAATTACTACTTAATTGAAAGTGCTACTAAAGAATTTAAAATATATTTTTTACCGTTAAATTGTTTGTTTGTATATTACATATATTATTTTTTTATAATGGGTATTATACTTTTACAATTAATATATATATATATATATATATATATATATATATATATATAATCAGTGTGCTCAGTTTATATTAAGATAGTATATCATTAAACTTTAATGAATAGGTTTAAATCTACTCAACCATCCAACTCTTCAGCCTTCCATACCATGGAAATTCTGATGAGAGAATGCCCAAATCACTAGATGGTGTCAATATTATTATCATGCCCATGTTGACCTCAAGTCATTTTGTCCCATCATGTATAGGACTTTGTTCATTTAAATACACAGAAGAGGGATAGGCAGAGTACAATCTGATTCTGTAATATTTAAATACAGGTTTAATTTAATCCCTGGAGTTTACATATGTATTTAAATGGAAAAGGTCCTATACATGAGGACTCAGAATAACTTAAGGTCAACATGGACATGACAGTAATATTGGCATCTTCAAGAGATTTGGGCATTCCACCAACAGACTGTCAATGGTGAAAACTGCGGATTTCTGTGATGGAGTAGATTAAAGTCTGCCCATTAAAGTTTGAAGATTTGCTATCTTAATATAAACTGAGAACTGTATATATATATATATATATATATATATATATAGTTCTCATATATATATATATATATATATATGAAAAAACAAAACAAGTTATAAATCATGTAACTTGCTATAGCTTGCATTTGTGATCAATAGATGGAGCTTTACCAAAATTTCTGTACAAGCGTATGTTTACATAAACGTCAAAAGCGTCAGAATTTACTATCTTTTTTGTTGGCTCCACCTTCAGATCATCTGATTTCAAGCTAATTTGCTATCATCAGTGAAGGGTAGGAACCAGAAACTGGATCTAAATACTAACTCCCAGCTTTTATGAAACAAGTTCCTATCAGTTTGCAGGCATAAATTTTTCAGACATGTAATGTCTTCAAACCCAGCCTAACAAGCCAGATAGCTATATGGGTCTGATATTATTTCACATTCACCACATAGTAAAAGCCTCTGCAATATATATTATTGCAAAAACCTTCAAAGGTACATTTATGAAAAAACAAAACAAGTTATAAATCACGTAAATTGCTATAGCTTGCATTTATGACCAATAGATGAAGCTTTATCAAAATCTCTGTACAAGCATATGTTTACATAAACATCAAAAGAGTCAGAATTCACTATCTCTTTTATTGGCTCCACCTTCAGATCAACTGATTTCAAGCTAATTTGCTATCATCAGTGAAGGGTAAAGACCAGAAACTAGATCTAAACACTAACTCCCAGCGTTTATGAAACAAGTTCCTGAAAAATCCATCCTTGCAAACTGATAGAAACTTGTTTCATAAGTGCTGGGAGTTAGTGTTTAGATCTAGTTTCTGGTCTCTACCCTTCACTGATGATAGCAAATTAGCTTGAAATCAGTAGATCTGAAGGTGGAGCCAATAAAAGAGATAGTGAATTCTGACTCTTTTGATATTTATGTAAACATATGCTTGTACAGAGATTTTGGTAAAGCTTCATCTATTGGTCATAAATGCAAGCTATAGCAAGTTACATGATTTATAACTTGTTTTGTTTTTTCGTAAATGTACATGTGAAGGTTTTTGCAATGATATATATTGCAGAGGCTTTTAGCTATCTGCCTTGTTAGGCTCGGTTTAAAGACATTACGTGTCTGAAAAATTCATGCTTGCAAACTGATAGGAACTTGTTTCATAAACACTGGGAGTTAATATTTAGATCTAGTTTCTGGTTCCTACCCTTCACTGATGATAGCAAATTAGTTGAAATCAGCAGATCTGAAGGTGGAGCCAATGAAAAAGATAGTGAATTCTGAATCTTTTGATGTTTATGTAAACATATGCTTGTACAGAAAATTTGGTAAAGCTCCATCTATTGATTATACATATATATATATATGTGTGTGTGTGTGTGTGTGTCTGATGATGCTGTGAACCAACTGATGAATGCTGATCAGCATGAAATATGTATATTGAAGATCACTTATCTTTTTCACATGTATGTGGTAATGTATATCAGTTGTATGAGATAGAATGGATATCTGAAGGAAGCTTGAAAATATGTGTTCAAATCCCCCTATATTATATGAACATGGATGGGCTGCTCACCAACATGCATAAGCCAGTATGGTGAGTTTATTGGCTTTTTACAGCTGAGTTTAAGTTCAAGAAATACCATGATCTCTCTTCTCAGTTGCCTGATAGGGCAGAATGAAGGTATGTGTAAATGAGAAATATTTTCCATTAGATATATACAATCATGCTAGACAAAAATAAATCATGGCCCTTATTCCAAGGAGATTGTAAAGTCACCAATCAAGCCAGTGGTTTGTGGCCAAAAGCAAAGGGTGCTAATAATCCACTGATTGTGGACCCAGGTTGCCAGTTGATAATCACTTTTTATTTAGATACTTACAACTGCAAATTTGTTTCAAGTGAAGGAAGTTGCAAGAATTAGGAGAACTGTCATATTAAATGGGACATTATTGGACTTTGTGAAGTTAAAAGAAAAGGTGAAGGGACAATTGATTTAAAAAGTAGACATGTACCCTAATATAAAGCACAAATATTGGAAATACAAGTAGAGTAAGATTCATTATAAATATAAAGTGGAAGAACAACATTGTGGAAATTGATGGTGTATCAGACAGAGTGGCAAGATTAGTGATACAACTTAATAGCAGATACCAAATGCAGATAATTCAGATTTATGCCCCAACAATGATGAAGTAGTAGAAGATTTGTATATGGATGTACAAAAGGTTTTTGATCAAAGTAAACAACATTTAAAATTGTTGTGGGAGACTTTAATGCTAGAACTGCTACACAAATGAAAGATGAAAGTGCTGTAGGTAATTTTGGTTATGGTAATAGAAATGAGATAGGTCATAGATTTGTGGAGTTTGCAAAAAGAAAAACTTTATATTATGAATTCATTTTTTGAGAAGAAATATTAAAAGGAAATGGACATGGAAGCATCCAAATGAAGGTACAGCAGAATTGGATTATATTTTAACTAACAGAAAATACATATTTCAAGATTTTAATGTTCTTAATAAATTTAACACATGAAGTAATCATTGATTAGTAAAATGTAAGATAAGTATTAATGCAAAACTAAAGATACAAAAATTATTAACAAAAACAATATTTACAGTTGATATTCCTAATCTTCTGAAACACTCTAATGAAGTTAAATTAGCTAATAAACATCACAAGATCACCATTTCTTATTCTTGCTTATAACTGTTACAAAAAACAGCAAAACTTTCTATATATATTACCAGTCAGGGCAAGCCAGAGTAATCAATAGATGCCAGAAGGCTTGTAAATAAAATCTCCATCTAGTGCCTACTCATCCATATCCTCAAACATGTTTCTGGCTTGTGGCCTTCCTCAGTGAGGAACCTTGGATTTGAGAGCCCAATGCTCCTCACTGATGAAGGTCACAAGCCAGAAACTAATCTGGGGATAAAACTAGTCTGGGGATATTGGATGAGTAGGAACTAGATGGGGATTTTGTGTCCAAGCCTTCTGGCAACCATTGCTTAATCTGGTTTGCACTGAGTGGCAATATGTATAGAGTTTTGCCTGAATTTAAATTAGAACTTACAAATTGGTTTCAAGTATTAGTAGATTTTGAACATGATTCAGATTTGAATGAAATTAATAACAAAATAACTGATACACTTTTAAAAACTGCAAAAAAAATAGCTGATAGAAAAAAGGAGAAATTAACAAATAAAATTTCTACTGAGACTAAAGAATTTATGCAAAAAAAGGGATATTAAGATATACAAAAATGATGCATTAAAAAGGATTGAATACCTCAAATTCTGTAAAATGGTGCAGAAAAGAGTTGATATAAGAAAGTGTAACTATGAACTAGCAAGAAAAGCTGTAGAAAAGAATAAAAGTCTTAAGAATGTAAAACAACACTATGGTATTGGTAGGAAATTTATATCTGCAATAAGGAAAAAGATGGAACTATTATTAAAAAGAGAGATAACAACATGAAATGGGTATAAGACTTCTATCACGAATTATCTAGTAATAAAAAAGAAGTACATCCTACACCTAGTATATCTTCTGAATTGTCCAGAATTTTAAATAAACAAGTGAGACATGCGATTAAATTTATGAAGAAATAAAAGGCTCCAGGTAATGATGGAATTATAATTGATATATTAAAAGAAGCAGGTGAAGAAATAGAAATTTTTTTAGCAAAGTTATATACTAAATGTGTAAATGATAAAGATGTACCAGATGATTGGAAGAATGCAGTATTAATATTATAAAAAGGTGGTAAAGAAGATATAAGTTTTATACAAAATTTTTAGCATGATAATTACAACTCATCTGCAGAGAACATTGGATTTCCACCAACCAAGAGAACAAGCTGGATTTAAAAGTGGTTTTAGTACAGTACATCATATCCAGATATTGAGTGAAGATATAGAAAGAACAAATAAATATAAGTTGCACTACGCTTTGAATTTGTAGATTATGAAAAAGCATTTGATTCTGTAAACATTTCTTCAGTGATTAAAGCATTGGATCATCAAGGTATAAATCCAGGATATTGTCATATTTTAAATAATATTTATAAAAATGCAACAGTAACAATTATATTACATAATGATACAAGGAAAAGTCACATTAAGATAAAGTGATGCCATATCTCTAAAACTCTTTACAGCAGTGCTGCAAAAAGTATTTTGTGGATTAAAATGGCAATCTAAAGGAGTGAAAATAAATTGAGATTATTTAAGTCATTTAGATTTTGAAGATGATGTTGTTTTTGAAAATAATGTTTTAGGGCTGCAAGAAATGTAGCAGGAGTTATCAGATGAAAGTAGGGCTAAAGATAAATGTTAAAATGACTAATGTAATGTTCAATGGATTTTCTCAAAATATGAAAATAAAGTTTGATTATGATGAGTTAGAAGAAGTTAACAGCTACAAATATTTTGGTCAAATTAATTATACAGTTGGAAACATAATGGAATAAATTATTCATTATACTTGGTTGGAGTGTTTTTTGTAGAAATAACTTGATACTAAAAGGATATATACCTATGTGTTTGAAAAGAAAGAAAGGTTTTTAATAAATGTGTTTTACCAGTTCTTACTTAATGATCTGAGACTTGTACATAAGAGCAATGCAGAGACTTTAAACCACTCAAAGAAGTATGGAGAGATGCATGTTAGGAGTAACAAGAAGAGATTGAAAATACAATATATGGGTAAGAGAACAAACTGGTGTTATTGACCTCACTAAAAAAATTAAAAGACTGAAATGAATTTGGGCTGGACATATTGCTAGAGGAGATATTAATAAATGTACAATTGAAATCTTAAACTGGATTCCAATAGTTTGTAAAAGACCCAGAAACAGATCACATGTGAGATGGTTGGATGAAATAAGAAAGTATGCAGGGGTGATGTGGAGAAAAGAAGCTAAAGATTGGAGAAGATGGTTTGAACAAGAAGAGACCATCCTGCAGTGGATTGATAATTGTTGATGATGACGATGATATATATATATGTCATATTATTATTACTATTTGCGGGATATTCCGTGTAGTGAAAAAGCTAAGCTGACGTTTCAGTACAATATCAAGTACCTTATATAATGTGAATGTAACTTTATTTTCATGAGACTACATGAATTTAGGCTAGTTAAACATATACCAATACAAACTATTGAATTTTATACTTAATATATTTAATGCCTCATCATTTCTGAAATCAATGTCTGTAATGGTTTAAATGAATAAAATTATTATACACTGTTAATTAAGCAAACTAAATCTGTAACTGTTTAAATAAGATTAACTTAGTAAATAGATTATTTCATTAGGACACTAAAATCTATATTGTTGTAAGTAGGGTTAATTATCATAAAATAAATGATAAAGAAGTTTGATTATCATAAAAAAAATAAAAAACTTATTCTGTTTGAACATTAAGTATAATTTACTTGCATAATATAATAACATGAAAGATATAAAATTAATAGTCAAATGATATAAACTATAAAAACAAAATTAATTGAGCGTCCAGATTATTTAATTCAAATGCCCAATAAATGTTTATTGGGATATTAACTTAATTTATATAATTAAAGAAATATAAATAAGAAAGTTGCTAAACAAAATCGTAAATTATTAAACTATTTAGATGTTTGTTTATATTTAGTTAA
Source organism: Epiperipatus broadwayi (assembly GCA_028023455.1). Lineage (NCBI taxonomy): Eukaryota > Metazoa > Onychophora > Udeonychophora > Euonychophora > Peripatidae > Epiperipatus > Epiperipatus broadwayi. Next base: position 358,274 of record JAQFVV010006290.1, read on the forward strand.
CTGAATAATGTAATTTATTTATTTTAAAATGTAATTATGTAGATCATAATATAATTTACTCAATGCATTTATAATAATCATAAAATTCAAATTTTAATCAATAAAAAAATTTACAAAAAAATAATAAAAACATACAATAATATATCAATTAAAGGATGTATAAATTGATTTAATAATATCTGTATTGTTAAAATTCTAAACCTGTATGCAACTATAAATGATGCAAGGATGATACACTATTAACCAAGAAGAAAATATTTATCTGTAACATTATGAATATGTATGTATATATTAAATGACCGCCTGTTTTAGTTTGTTCTCAATTCTGTTACCATCTTAAATGAAAAGTGTGCAATTTAAATACAACCAATGTTTTACAATATACACAAATTATTTATTTTAAATGTGAAAGGTTTATTTATATTTTAATTATATTACTCTTCAAACCTAAATTAAATAATGTTTTGAGAGGTATTATTCTTCTCTCTTCTTCAAGTGTTGCTGGTCTTACCAATGGCAGTACTAGCATGGGATTTAAATCTGGACCATTAGTCTTTTTAGTATTGAGTTTTAAAGTAATTGCTCTAACCAACTGAGCCATCCTACCAAAGGCAGCAGTCAGTAGAAATTTCATATACTTATTTATGAAGTTCCTCCTGATTTCTCCATTTTTACCTAAAAGCAAAGTTGATTAGTGGTTTCAATACATTATGTAGTATAGTCACACTAGGTTGGCTTATGGGTTTTTTTTCATTGTCATGTAAATAGGTTCTTCAAGTTTTCTTCTTTGTACCTTTTTGTCTCTATCCAATATTTTATATTTTTCCAATTGAACATATGTTCATTGATACATATATGGTCTGTTACTTTAGACACATTGGTTTTTTTCTCTTCTAATCATCAGTTTGTCTTCTTTCAAGCACTTTTCAATAAGATAACTGGTCTCACCAATATATGTGTTTTCACATTTACGTGGTATTTCATAGATGCATTTTTTTTCTTTTCAGCATTTTAAGTTCAGGCTTTGTACATCTTAGAATTGCTCATAGGGTGGTAAGGTTCTGGAATGATGTTCTAATGTTATATTGATTGCAAATTTTCCTTAATTTGTCTGCTATTTTTGGAATGTATAGATACACTACAGTACCAATAATTGTTTTTTCTCTTGATATTTTTTATGTTTATTTAGTATTTTTTTAATAACAGCTGATGAATAACCATTTTTCATAAGAGTTTCTTCTATATAAATCTTTTCTTTTTCCAAATCACTGGTTTATGAAAAAACTTCTTTTGCTCTGTCCCATAGTGATAGTATAACTCCACATTTTGTGTTTCTGGTGTGATTTTATGTATAGGCTAGATATTTTACTGTATATGTAAGTTTTAAGTAAACTGTAGTTTTGATTTTGCCATGAGGGAGTCTTGTCATAAGAGCATCTAAGAATTCCAAATTTGTTATTGTTCTGATTCTATTGTAAATTTAAGTGAAGGGAATATGTTGTTAATGTGTTTCCAGAAAGTGTGTAGCAGTGCTTCACCATGTGGCCATACAATAAATGTATACTGAAGCCAAACTTTAGGTGGATATGGAGTAGCTTTTATGGCTAAGGTTTCTAGTTCTTCTATGTAAATATTACTAATCAGGAAAGACAATGGTGAGCCAGAGTCATTCCTTGATTGGGTTGGAAGAATATGCTGTTATATGGAAAGTATACTATCAATAGAAAGAGCTGTTCTCATTTCTAAACTATTATCACCATTTAATCTTTTTTTACAATAGACAATGCTTCTTCACATGGTACATTAATGAATAAACTTTTCACATCAAAGCTTACCAGTAAGTCAGTTCTTTCAAATATCATGTTCTTGATTAATTTTATAAATTATCTAGAATCCCCTGACAAAGGACTTACAACTTTGAGAAGGAATCTTGCCAAATTTTGGCAAAAAGAATCTCTAGAACTAACAATAAGTCTTAATGGAGCATGATTCTTATGGATTTTAGGTACACCATAAAGATGAGAAATTTTGCTTAAATGTGATGTTATTTTACCTTTTTTTAAATCAGTGAAGTACCTGTGATGCTTTCTGTGTAATGCTAGTAACTTTGTTTTCGTACTCGATATTAGATTTTTTGCCACTTTTCTATATTGGCCTGCTGTCAGGAGTTCTTGTATTTTATTGTCATAATCAATTGTATCCATTACAACTGTTGCATTGCCTTTGTGAGCAGAGAGATTAATTATAGTTTTATCTTCTTTGAGAGATTTAATCGCTTTCCTCTCACCATAGGTTATGTTTGACTTCAATTTTTGTTGCTTGTCAAATGTTATGTTTATTCTCTAGTGTAATTCTGTTGTTTCTTTCAAAGGCAATTTTTGAGAGACTTCCTTAGTGGCTGCCATTATATTTAATAAATGGATATTTGATGGTGTTATAGCAAAGTTTAATCCTCTTTCAAGAACAAAAATTTCAGGTTAGATGCTTAGAACTGAGATTTTTAACAAATGAGGTTGATACATTACTTGGTACATTATGATTTTTTATATAACAAGTTTCTTCTTTGGCATTTTTTTTACTTTTTACATGTAATATAGAATAGGATTTCTTACTGCTTGAGAACTCTCATGAAGTTTTCATCAGTAAGTTTATTTTTTAGAAAACACTACATTATTAATGAAATGCATTGTTTGATACTTAGAAAACATTTGAACATTTATTTTTTCACTTAACAGAGTTTCACTTGCTCTCTGAGTAATTTTCTCAGCCCTCTGAGAATGAATTGGAGTTTGTAGTTGCAAACCTTTAGGAATTATCCTTTCAGATTTACGTTTACATAAGAAAATTAAATGATTTTCTACTTTGCTTAGCTTTAGACATAATTTTTCATAATGTCTAAAGTTTGACAAAATATCAGGTCCATACCAGATACTTAGAGTTTTCCTGAACATTTGTGATGATGGTGTACTAGTTGTATTTTTATATTGGACTATTTTCATCATCTAATATGAGTATAGATGTTCTTGTGACAAGACTTCCTCATGGCAAAATCAAAACTACAATTTACTAATAACCTACACATACAGAAAAATACCTAGCCTATACATCCAATCACACCAGAAACATAAAACATGGAGTTATGCAACCACTATGGAACAGAGCTAAAGAAGTTTGTTCAGAAATCAGTGATTTAGAAAAAGAAAATATTTAAATAGAGCAAACTCTTATGAAAAATGGTTATCCATCAGCTGTTATTAAAAAAATGTTAAATAGACAGCAAAAATAAACATCAAGAGAAAAGACAATTATTGGTAATATTGTGTACTTATACATTCCAAAAATGGCAGTCATATTAAGGAAAATCTGTAGTCACTATAACATCAGAACAGCTTTTCAGAACTATACTACATTACAAGGAATTCTACCATCTACAAAGCCTAAACTTGAAATGCTGAAAAGAAAACACTACACCTATGAAATACCATGTGAATGTGGAAGAACATATATTGGTGAGATGAGACATCCCATTGAAAAGCTTTTACAAAAGCACAAACTGATAATTAAAAGAGAGAAAACAGATGTGTATAAGGTACCAGACCATATATGTGCCAATGAACATAAGTTCAATTGGGAAAATACAAAAATATCGGATAAAGAAGAAAAGATACAAAGAAGAAAATTTAAAGAAGCTGCTCACATAACAATGGCAAAAAATCTCATAAGCCAACCTAATGTAACAATACATGATGTATGGAAACCAATAATCAACATTGCTTTTAGAAAAAAGTGGAGAAATCAGGAGGAACCTTATAGATAAATATATGAGATTTCTACTGACTATTGCCTTTGGCAGGATGACTCAGTTGGTTACAGTGTTACCTTAAACTTCAATATTCAAGAATCTAAGAATCTAGGTTTGAATCCCATGCTAGTACTGTCACTGGTCAGGCCAGTAACCCCTGAAGTAGTGGGAAGAATAATACCTCTCAAAACATAATGCATATACTAACCTGTTTGATGTGCTATTACTAACAGTTAAATGTATTTGGAATATTTAAAGTTATTTTTTTCTAAAGACAGAACACCATCATCACAAACCTTCAGGAAAAGATTATAGAATATTGTAGTTATTAAATTAGTTAATTATCTATATAAATATTAATTTGAAAGCAAAGTTGTTTTAAATGGTTGTGATTAGAAAGCTCATTCTTATCTATTAACTTTAAGTCGATATAAATAAAAGATTTTAGTTAAATCACTGCTAAAATTAAGTTCAAATAATGATACTAATAACACAGATTGATTTGTTTTTGTTGTTGTTGTGTTGTTTGTTTATCAAATATTGCCCGTTTAAAGATCATAAAAAATTTCAATAGATACCTTAAGTTAAATTTAAGTTTCTTTGGCATTATTATTTATATGTGTAATGTCATCATTTATTTTTATTTTCAACTTTTTAAAGAAATTATTAAAGATGTATTGCTTATAAACCAATAAAACAAAACTTTTTTAAGAAACTTGAAAATTCTTGTCACAAAAGAAGTCAAACAAATTGTTCAACTAAGATTCATTATATATTTCTTCTGAACCAGCCTACAAATAAATCGATCCGTTTTAAAATGCTTTAACAGTCTGAATAAAAATCAATGCTTTTTAGAGCAAACTAAAATCGATAGTCCAGAGATTAGCAATTACAAAAAAAAAAAATACTATCAAAATCTAAAATACTACCACACCGTCAAATATTTTGCATAATAATAGTTTACCAACTTAAAAATAAACATAATACTTATTTCAGTGAAAGTGTTTTGTTATTTTTTTCCAATCTTTTGTGATTTGTAAATACTTTAATGATTACAATAAAAACTGAAAAAATTTCCATTATAAAATCATAGCTTAATTTTTTTATATAAATATACGTTTTTATCGCAAAGTATTTGTGCCTACTACTTATATTCTCATCACAGTTAGTTTTCAACAATTTAAAAGATTACAGAATCGAATGCAATCTGCTATTAACATATTAATAGTAACTACGTAATTTTGTATAATAATTTTTGTCTATATTTAAGATTTATAAAAGCTATTATATATATATATATGTCAAATTCTGTTGATCATTTCAATGTCATTTCTTTAGCATGACCTTATCTGCATGGTTTGTCCTACAGATCATTTTATCTTTCCTAAATCTATTTATGTTATAGCTAATCATTATTTTTTCCATCAATAGTTTTTCAAGTAAATTTCATTGCCTCATAATATGCTTAAATTAAGCCAATTTTTGGCTGCCAATTTGTATGTATTAATCAAAGGTTAGATACAATCTGAGAAGTATCCTTTTTGTCTTCCTATTCATAACTAACTTCAAAAATTTTTTTCAGCATTACTTTTGAAGATATCAATTTGTTTCTGTTTTATTTTTATCTTTTATTTTTAAAAATATTTGTTTAGACAATGTTTATAGTAATTTATAACTTCTTAACCTTTTATTTTAAATAATAAAAAAAATAACTTTTTATTTTATAGAAAAAATAAATAAATAAAATTTTAAGCTACAGCAAATGCACATTTTTAAACAAAGACCTTGAATCAAAATAATAACAAATAAAAATAACAAAAAAAAATTACAATTAAAATTAAAAATTTTATAAATATAACAGTCTAAATATATTAAATATTATTAAATGAAGATGACTGCGATTATTTTTTCTCTTATTTTTTAATTAAAAACAATATATAAATACAAATTGAACAAGTATTTCTAATCAGATTGTTTTTTAAATCCCCTGTAAATGGAACAAAGATTACCAATACAGAATTAACATATTTAAATAGTGAATTGGAAAAGCTAAATAGTTATCCAGAAAACATTATACTTACACTGATAAAGAGTAAAACAACAAGATTAATATTATTAAATTTAATTTATGAGAATAGTTATGAAATCGTTGCTGCAACAAATACTACAAATCTGAAAAATGAGATGATTTATTAGTAAAATAATAAAAAGCTTAATAAAACAATTTGTCATTCACACAAATTATGCTTGACTTATAACTTTAATACCATTAAATCACTGTCGATAGAAGCTAGCTTATCATTAGCTGTCAATACGTGTTACTCTTCTTTTCAACGTATTATATTATCTTTTGGTCACAGAAAATGAAAATACTACTAAAAAGAAAAAAAAAACCTATGTTAAAAAATTTAATAAAGCAAAGTTCTAATTTCAGGTATTATTACTAATAAGAATACATAATACTAAAATAAAGGGAAACATATATACTTTAATACTCATCAATCTATCATAAAACAATTTTTTTAATATTTATGCTCACAAATTCAACAAACAAAGATCAATAATATGTAGTAAAATTAATAGAGTACTAAGTAAAGTTATTCATAATTTGTATACTGCTACTTCTGTAATCAGTATTACTGAGAATTATGATTATTTATATCCTCAACAAGACATGATGAGACATGAATTATCTGATTCTTTTTAAAGCATCATTGTTATTATAATAATTTTATTAAAAACCACTGTCAATATTTCATCCTAAAAAAAATTTATTACAGAATATTATTCATTTATTCAAACAAAAAACTAAATCTAACACAGAATGTTATCAATAATTAAGAAAAATTATTCACTATGACTTCAATAAACTAACATGTAAATTAATAGCAGAGGGTAATTAGTTTATTTCAGGGCCAGTTGTGTGGAAGAATAAACAGCCATAAAAAGTAAGAACCTGAGCACAACAGTTCCATTTAAAAATCTAAAGTATGATTTCTTTATTTTCTTTACCTAGAAATTCATTTAGGTATTTCTAGTTCTTAGTTCATTATTTTAATCTTTGCAGTAATATGTTGTGTAGAGCAATTAACTTGTAAAAGTTTTTTGTAATATTTAAATAAAAAGAGGAGTTCAAATAATGAAATAATACCAAATTATTTTATGATATACTAACTTATGTATGAAATATCATTCAAATAAATTACCAACATTTTTTTTGATAAAAAGCTACATCACTTTTTTTCAGATGGTTATTATCATAATACTAACATTATATGACTATGATTCTCTTTTCCTTTATTTATTATTTTGGTCTCATTTAACATCATTAAATTTACCAAATAAGTTAGTTAAATAAGCAACATCCATTTTATTCTTAAGTAAATTTTCTTTCACATTGGAATCCTTATTCTCCAAAAAATTTAAAACAGATTGAAAAAGTGGAAAAGATTTCACCAAACATAAGTCTTTTGAAAACCAGTGGACTTCAGTAGGGAAAACCAATCGATAGAAATCTTCATCATTTTTCTCACATAATCGAGTGAACAGTCTAGTGTTCAAAGCATTACTTCAAATTTTGTTCACAGCTGTTATAACAAACTGGAAATGATCGATTTAATTTATCACTAAGGTTCTTGGTTACTAAATGTTGTCTATGGATTCTGCAGTCAAGTGCAAGCATTTTGACTATGTTGTTTCGGGTATCATATGAAACTGCACAAACAATCAACTATAGTCAGTGCTCTATCTGTCACAACAAATAATATATTTGTCAATGGAATAGCTTTTTCCCTGAAAAATAGGATCATTAAATTAAAAATTAGTAGTATTTTTTGCACTTTCTGATATTGAATAAAGTGAAAATTTGCCAGAAACAACTTGTCCAATTAGAGGGAAAAAACTTTTTTGCAAATGATTACACAAACAATTTTATACATTGTGATTCATTTCATTGATACGTTTTTGAACTGTGTTATTGCTCAATAGAATCCTTTTAATAACATCTTGTGCTGGTTTGTGGAGTACAGGGTTCAATAACTTCATGATGACCAGTATAACCAATTTTTTCTCTATGGTGTGTAGCTTACCAGACTTTGTGTGGAGGAAGGATATATTGCATTATCATTTTGCTTTGATGATAAAACAAACATATTATCAATCATAGTTCTCTTCATAATTTTATCTTTAAATGATTGAAAGTATAACTTTTTTTTTCTTTTTGGTCAATGTGAATTCTAATCAAGTGATCTGCTGGTTTTGATGGTTTCATAATGTTGTTGCTAAATACTTTTTTCAAGTATGAGGCTCATTGTTAAATGTTTGTTTGATAATGACAGAATAAATCCTAGATTCAAATAGTCCAAGCTGTACTGCCTGCATGATTTTGATTCAGTCATATTTTTAACATAAGAAATAAAACTTTTATTAACAAACAATTTTGGCAGCCCCTGTGATAAAAAACAATAAAGTATGCACTTACTTGAAACAGAAGAGTTCAAACTCCAATAAATAAACTATGTCCTTTGATTTTCATTTTCTTAGTACTGCTCCACAATAATAATTATATTCAAAGGTCAAATCACAAATAAGTACATGTCACATCAAACAATAGTATTTTATGAAAGCATGGCCATACAAGAATGATAGATTCTGCTATTATTGAATATTATTTCATTCCACTACAAACAAGGTGCAAACATGCAACAGTTTTTCATGTCCACATTTGCTTTGATGCATTTGATAAGACAATGCACAGACAGGTTTGTTCAATATGTATTTTTAGGCATTCTAACATGTGACTCTTTTAATGACACACATTTTCTCTTTTTGTTCGTAAGTTTGGTATGTAATGTGTTTTTATCAAAAAATTGAATTTTTTGAATTATTTTACTTTTTAATTAGGTACCTATTGGAATCAGATATTTTGAAGTAACAAACAAATAGCAGTAGTAAAGGTATATATTTTTGCTGTCATTGATCCTCAATTTTTTTTATTGAAACTATCAACTCTTAGTAAGTTGAAATTGATCTCAGGGGGCAATATTGACAACTGTGAGAACTCTTGGTTTAGAGCAAAATATTAATCCAATAATTTGAAGTAACAAAGTTGTCAAAATACCATCTAATTATGTAATATATTATATACTGCAACTTGATGATAACTGAGCCAATTTTTACATGAGATATGTCTTGCATTAAATCATACAATTTTACATTAAACATAGTTATTTCATTTCTATTTAAATACAATAATATTATCCATTTGATGTTAATATTTGAATTTTTAGTGTTTTATTTATACAATGTCCATTTAAAAAAGATTTATGCAAATATAAAGCAGAAATATATAAAGTCATTTTTGCAAAAAATAACTTTTACATAATAAAGTAGATATCTAAAAATGCAATTAACTAGTTACTGTAATAACGCTTTTCAACACTTTATTCTCACAAAAATATATTAATATTTTTATTAAATTTAACTTAATAGTTGTGTTATCATATTTTTATTCTTAAAAAAAAAATAAATGTTCTTTATCTGTCTCACATAAATCTCAATAATGATAAGAAAAATAGAAAGTAACATAATATTACAATACTAATCAAAAAAATTGTTGTTAAAATTATTCCAAGATTATGAATTCACCTACCAACAAATACATTTTTAAGTGAAATTCAACAAGGTACACAATTACACTTGACCACCATTTCTTAAGATTACACAAACTGCTTATACAGAGGCTAAACTCTCCATACAGTAGTGCCACTCATTGCAAGCCAGAGTTATCAATGGATGCAAGAAGGTTTGTGCAAAAAATTCCTATTTAGTGCCTACTCATCCAATATCCCCAGACTAGTTTCTACCTTTTGGCTTTCATTAGTGAGGAGCCTTGGATATGAGAACAATGCACCTAGATCTTAGGATCTAATGCAACCCTTTAGCAATCACCTTTTATTTTTTAGCTAACTATAAAGTTTTGAGTCCAAAATGAAAACACAATAATGTTTTCAAGCTATGTTCATTAGCTTGTATAGTTGTTCAGGTCTGAGCTCAGTTCAGCATCCATACATTTTGGTGTCTTTGTTTCTTTAATAACCACAGTCAGTATAAGATAGGGACTTTATGCACAAATCTTGCATTCAATGATTACTCTGGCTTGCATTGACTAGTTTGGGGATATTGGATGAATAAGCACTAGATAAGGATTTTATGCACAAACCTTCTTGCATCCATTGATTACTATGGCTTGCATTGAGTGAAACTATTGTATGTAGAGTACAGTCTCTCTGCAAGAATACAAACTACATCTATATGCAAAACAAAATAGAATTTCCCATTATTCACATCAAAATCAGCTTCCTTTAACATCAAAAGATTGATTGGCTAAGATTCAAAAAAAATTATCATCGTAGTTGCTTTTACTCATCTTTTAATTCGTTTTTTTTAATATAAAAAATAACCTCTGCATTGTCAAATAATAAATTATGACCTGTTTTCAGTTGATGAATATATAATTATGAATTAAGATATCTATTTTTAACTCTACTCTTATGAGCTTTAACTTTTTTATTAAGACTTAATTTATTTCAACCTGTCTAAATTTTATGATAACTGCAAAGAATTTGAAAAATTACTCCAGGAATAGATTTGCTACTAACTGATTATTTTGACCTATTTAGTAATAATTCAAGGCCTTTTTACAGACTATTTTATACAATCCAATAAATAACTATTCTTAAAAATCAATTTATAAATTGATGACTTAAGTAGTAAAGAAATAAACTATTTTCACGTACAATTACATTTTATTATTAATAGGCTTATAGGTATTTTTATTAAATATGACATTTCTAATAAATTTATGATTATAACTTAAATCAATATTGTTATAATTGTAAAATAATATAGTCGCTATTGCACCTGACAACAAAGCTAATTTTTACTTAAAAACAAAATAAAATTATATTACTCTGCAAGCGCTTTCAAGAGATGTGCTCTCATCTTCATAGCTCTGAGTGAAGTAATTATATGCAAATTATGCAAAGTTCAAAAGTTAATTACTCAATTTCTTTGAGATTTCAAAGCATGTGTTCTTGCAGTTGATGGTGTTGCAATCCATCGCAATGAAGCAGGCCTTCTTAACTTTTCTTTTTATGTCGTGACTTTCTTTGCAGATGAGGTTGACATCTTGTGGTTTACACTGGTGGCCTGTTAGTTTTGATGAAGTGCAAAAATGGAATAATGTGATGGATCTGACTGAGTTTTGATGTATGTATATTTGGGTTGTAGTAATCTGATTTCTATTGCTAACTAACAGAACACCAGTGTAAACCACAAGATGTCAACCTGGTCTGCAAAGAAAGGCACGATGTAAAAAAAAAACTTAAGGAGGCCTGCTTCATTATGATGGATTGCAATGCCATCAACCACAAGGACACATGCTTCACGAGCTCAAAGAAATAGAGTAATTAACCTTTGAACTTTGCATAATTTGCATATAATTACTTCACTCAGAGCTATGAAGATGAAAGAACATCTCTTGAAAGCGCTTGCAGAGTAATATAATTTTATTTTGTTTTTAAGTAAAAAGTAGCTTTGCAGTCAGGTGCAATAGTGCCTATATTATTTTACAAATATATTTTCACACACAAAGTTTTCAATTTAGGTTTGAATTACAATATTGTTATAAGCAAATTGACTTTTCTGAATATAATCATTATTTTCAAAATTATTAAGCCTTATATTCTAAAACAAAAATTCAATAAAGAAATTTTATTATGGGTAATAGGTTAATAATTATCTGATCTTAGGATAATTATTTCTTTTTTTAATTTAATAAAATAACTGCAAAATAAAACATTATCAACTTCAATAATACTTAAGTCTAAAAATTTTAATTTAACAAATTCAAAAGAATTTCCTCCCTCTAATAATTAAATTAATTTTAGAATCAAAAGCATTCAATATATCAAAAAAAGCCTTTAATTTATCTTCATGAATAATAAATAAATAATGGTCAACTTACCTAACAATAAAAATAAAGAACCAGAAAAATGATTAACAACACCACTTGCTTAAAAAACCAGTATAGGCAGAGCACATTAAAGAAAAAATAATATGACCAATAACCCATCCCTTTTTAATCTTATTAATAAATACACACATCGTTTGTATCTTATTGAATTTTACTAGAAAAGAACTATTTGTTAATAGATAAAACCATGACCATGGAAAAATTTTCGTAAAATTTTGTCTTTTCGCTAGTATTATATTGTTTTATGATTTACTTATCATTAATATTATAGCAGTACATAGTATTTCATTTTTTTTAATTTAGTGTTTGGTTACTTATATTTTAAATAAAGTTTATATGGCTTTTGATAAATGTCAATTATTTATGTTTTATAATGTATTATGTATAGATATTTGTTATTAATGATTTTATTTATGTACTTTTTAATATTTATGGCAAATAATGTCTAATGACTTTTTCTTTTGCAGAAATTAGTGATATAAAAAATTACTTAATATATCTAATAAAATAGTCTTTAAAGGCTCAAGCCAATTTTTTAAAGAAATGCAGGCTTTGTAATATTTGCTCCAATTCTTATAATATTAGGTTAGATAAAAAAAAAATACCTTTCTTTTCTACATATAATTTCGTTTTAAACTTAAATTATTGATTTTAAATAGATTTATTGGTGAAAATTTGTTTACTTTATTAATTGATAGATTTAAAATATTTTGAAGGAATTTATATTTTAGAAGTAATTTTAATTATTTATTTTAAATTCTTAAATGAAATTGGTTTAGATTATAGGGTCAATTTATATATATATATATATATATATATATATATATATATATATATATATATATATATATATATATATATATTATATTTATATATCATATATATATATATTAATAAGTTTAATTGATCGTTGAAAAAGTTTGGAAAAAGGAATGTTGTTTAGAAATGACATTTGAATATAGGGTGTTTTAATAAAAGATCTGATGCTTCTTCTGTTTTGAGTTTGTCTAATTTAGTTTTAGATATATCAGATTTAGCTATTGTAAGTAAAAGTTCTTTCTTTGTTCCTTTTAGCCACAGAATGTGGTAATTGATTTTATTTCTGCTATTGAATGTTGTAGAAATATTCCAGATAATAATAAATTATCTCTACAGTTAAATAATATTTCTGATGTGTATTTATCACTAGTCCATCTTCATGCACAATAGGAACCCAGATTTTTATCTACTTTTAGCATCTTGTGCAAGAGTATAATTATAAGCATATTATCAAAAACATGTGAAAAGAATATGCACATTATATGTTGAACCAGCATTCATCAATTGGACCAGAACACAACCTCCTACATATATTTTTATCATTGTTCAGTATATATAATTATATAATTACCACAGTTTAATTGATTGGTACTCGTGAACTAAACTAGAATAATTGGTTATCTATGTATACTGAACATTATAAAAAAATAAGAAAGCTTGATCTAGGACAACTTATGAGTGCTGGTTTAGCTTAAAATGTGCATTTTAAGGATCATCCTTCTTTTTCACATGTCTTTGGTCATATGTGTTAAAAGCAGATAGAAATCAGTCTCTACCTTGGGTGAGAGGGTTATAGTGAAAAGTACACTACAGAAATATTATTCATAATGGGTTATCTCTAGTCTAATGAAAAACTATTAAAAATTATTAATCTGTACATGTAATTTTAAATAGGCAGTTATTTAAGAGACAAAAATTTATTTTTTCCACAAAGCAAATAGATCTTAATAAAATATTGAAGGCCAATGATATTACCTTATTAAAAAAAGACCATGTGGTCATTTGACATTGCTAAATAATAATAATTTAAAAATAAGGTTTCTGTACATTCAAATAATGACAAGTATTTTCTTTTAAATTCTGATAAAGAAATAAGATCTAAGTTAATGAAATTATGAAAATTATGGAAAATATTTTTTTTAAATAGAACTACTTATTTAAGTTGTTATCCTAGTTATTATTTGGCTTCTAAGGTTTTCTTCAATTTAAAACCTTATAAAAATATTTATTAAGTTTACAGTGAGCATTGTTGATAAAATTTCAACAATTTTATAAGGTTTTTTATGAATTATATAAATTTAGATCAATGTTGTGTATCTTCTTCTTTTTTAGAAATTTGATGAAATTAATGGATTTGTTTTAGAGAATGAAGTTTTGAAAGTTTAGATATTAAAAACCTATATCAATCAGTTATTAGGATAAATAGCATTAAGTCTTTTTGATGTTTTAAAGAAATTTAATATTTTTCTGCTGCAGATAAGATTATAGGTATTTATGAATTACAATTCTTATTGCAACTTTCTATTTATATTTTTATAACATTAAAGAAAGATAGGTTATTGGTTGTGTTACTTCTCCTTTAATGTGCTCTGTCTGTCTTGATTTATTATAGAAAGTACAGTTATTTATAAGTTTTCTGTTTCTTTAAAATTATTTTTAGCTATGTTGATGAATGTTTGCTTGTTATTCAGGAAAATAAAGATTTTTTTGTTAGATTAAATGCTTTTGATTGTAATATTAATTTTATTATTGATGGAAATAGCTCTAAATTTGTTAAATTAAAATTTCTAGATTTAAGTATTATTAAACTTGGTAATGTTTTATTTCACATTCATTTTAATAAATACAAAAATTAAAGAAATATGATAATTCCAGACAGTTATAAAACATTTACTCTTAAAAAAATTTCTTATTGAATTAATAATTTTGAAAATAATGGTTATATTCAGAGGAGCCATTTTGCATTTTAATATACTGATTTCAGTTATAATCATGAATTTATTAATAATATTATATTTAATAAATTATCTATTAAGTCTGTTAATAATAAAAATTTAATTGTTAGTGATAATAAAGAGGTTTTTTTTAATATTTAAATCATCAATTTATAAATTGGTTTATAAGAATTTATTAGATGATATGAAAGTGGTCTGTAAAAAATCTTTGATTTAAATTTATTATGAAATAGTGCAAAACATTCAATTGATAGCAAATCCATTTCTGGTGTACTTTAGAAAATTATTTGCAGTTGTCATAAAATTGATATGGGTCAAAATAAATTGTCTTAATGAAAAAGTAAATATTCATAACAATTGAATAAAAACAGAATTAACTCAAGTTTGGATATTTATCAACTGAATACAAGTTATGAGATATTGTTTGACAATTCAGAGGTTATCTTTTATAAAAAAAAAAAAGTAAGTTAAAAGAAGAGTAAAAAACTTCTGATGATATATTTGCTTGACTCTGAGACCATGAAAAGAATATTTGATGTTCAAGAAGATTGATTTTTAAAGTGAATGATGGGAAGGCTATTTTGTTTTGTACACACACACACACACACACATATATATATATATATATATTTATTCAAAACAATACAATCATTAATACAGTAAAAAATATTTAAAAAAACAAATATATACTATAATTTAATAGAAGTACTTTCAACTATCTAAGTAGTCATTATCAACTAAATTCAAACTCTATTACAAAAAAAAAAATGTTACAATTGTATACAAAAACAATCACATCATAAATCAATTTTCCCATAATTCAATAATTTTTATATTTAGCAGCCTGTTTATTTATTAAATGTTGCTTTCTATTTTTTATTAACATAGCTTCTTTAATTTTGCTATGTTAATAAAAAATGGAAAGCAACATTTAATAAATAGACAGGCTGCTAATATAAAAATTAATGAAATGTGACAAAGTCAATGTATGACATAATTGTTTTTTGTATTCATTTGTAAAGGTTTTTTTTTTGTAATAGAGTTTGAATTCAGTTGATAACGACTACTTAGATAGTTGAAAGTACTTCTATTAAATTATAGTATATATATTTTTTTAATATTTTTTACTGTATTAATTATTGTATTGTTTTGATTAATTATATATATTTTATTAGAATTGGAATGCAGACATTGATTAATAGATAGATAGATAGATAGATAGATAGATAGATAGATAGATAGATAGATAGATAGATAGATAGATAGATAGATAGATAGATAGATAGATAGATAGATAGATAGATAGATAGATAGATAGATAGATAGATAGATAGATAGGTAGGTAGGTAGGTAGGTAGGTAGGTAGATAGGTAGATAGATAGATAGATAGATAGATAGATAGATAGATAGATAGATAGATAGATAGATAGATAGATAGATAGATAGATAGATAGATAGATAGATAGATAGATAGATAGATAGATAGATAGATAGATAGATAGATAGATAGATAGATAGATAGATAGATAGATAGATAGATAGATAGATAGATAGATAGATGAAGCCATGGTCATGAAAGCATTTGGTAACTTTTTTTTGGTTAGTATTGCCATGTTAGATGATTTGTTATTTTATTATATATATATATATATATATATTTCCATTCTTGCAATTAAAAAGGTGAGAAGGTTGCCTTGACAGCAGGTAGAAATATTGATTACTATATTTACTGTGAATGTTTAGGTCGTGACTGGTTGGAACTTAATTATATATATATATATTATAACGATCGAAATGAAAGTGAAGATCGAATCTAACTGCAAAAACAATATCTGCAACTACCAGGGCGCCATCTAGGCATTTAAACCTAGAAAAATTTATAGAGTAGGCAGATACGCGCTGTTAAGATTCCACTTTATTTAAATATTCCGATCGTTAGCCCAAGTCACTAGCTCAGCGGAGACGCAGAGATAAAAATCTATATCTTAATTTATATCTTAAATATCAATAAATAAAAGCCACTGCCAGAAATTAACACATAAAAATATTTATTTACGCACATATAAAATAACATTTAAATTTTGAGGAATAAGTTTAACATTTTAGATTTTTATATTAACTTTTAATTTTACATTTAACTAAGTTTCAATGAGTTTAATATTTTATTTAGATAGTCAAGTATGAATAGACTACATAGATCTGCATTTGAAAAGAAAATATTCTTCCCTGATTTAACCTTAGGCAACAAATTTTGCAATCAAACTGGCACCAATCCATCTGATACATTCATGTATTCAATGTAGCATGATACGACAACACAAAATACTATACTGTCAGGAATGTACATCTGATCAGTAAGTAGATTAGAGAAGACATTGTCTCTCCACCAACAGGAATGTGACATCTGTTGGTGAGTAGAACAATAAACATAAAACTCCATAGGAATGGACTGCGGTCCTTTGCCATCTTACAAATCCATCCATAGGCAAACAGAGGGTGTGTGGCATATATCTATAATCCTGCCCATAGCGGACCTCATACTACATCTACAATTACACAAATATATCCAATTCATTGAACCAATTCAACTACGAAATGAATAACCTAAGATTACCCTCCCTTAATATAACTTTACAAAACTATATAGCCATTCACACCCGACTTAAATTTAACATTTAAATACGTTCGCACAGATTTGTTTAAAAATGTTGGGTATAGATCGATTACATAGATTCCACAGTCAAAAACATTTCAAAATAAACATAAACAATCAAAATATAAAATTATTGATACCGACAATCGCAGAGGGAAATTTATAAGTAACCCAATAGTATTCACCATAAGATACTTGCGTTGTCACCAATAACTTAAAAGGCATCCGAATAAATACATTTTAGATACCATACGGTATCATTATTTATCGAATGTCTATATTTTGATCAAATATGAAAACCAAAATATAATTAACCGCAAACGAATCCATGCAAGCGTCTATAAACAACTTAAATTTCATGCATTTAAATAATCTTTACAATAAGAAAAAAAAATGGAAATGATGTTTATCAATCGGAAAACATATAAAATTAAACATTATTAATTTGATTTAAAAACTTACAAAAGTCAGATAAGAGTCCCTTTTAACATTTAAGTTGGCTTGTTTATCAATTTGTAAAACTTGACGAAAGTTCTTAATTGATTTTAATAACTGTTCATTTCATATAGCTTATGGTAGAAGAGTCCAGGTTTCTGCTTTTAATTCCTGCGATGCCTCCATTGGAAGATAATGTTCTGGAGATGGCAATAGCTGGTTCAAGGTATCACAGTCTTTTCATTTTTCTTTTTAAATAGAGAGTGTGGTATGTGTGTCCTACCACATCTCTCAAACACACAATGCTGGAACTGTCCGAAAAAACTGTCTTTCTCTTTTTATATCATCCACACGGATTCAATCAACAAAATGTCACTAATCCATCGCTTTCGTTAGTGTCCGAGCCAAGGCTTAGTGCTTCCATTGGTCGAGCTAATTTCTCTTTATTCTCTTATCTAATTTACTCTCTGACTTTTTAATTAGACAGCTTTTGGATAATTAATAAACAATCATTTCCATTTACAGATTACAGGAATTAATTAATACCTGTTTTTATTTTTACTTACGTTATTTCTTTTTTAAACTATTTTTATATTTAAATCTTTTTTTATAAAAAAAATACATTCAAATACCTTTTTTTATTTATTAAAAAAAAATATTTTTAAAGTTTAGCATCCGTGCGAATATATACGTTTAACAAACATTTTAATTTTAGTGTTTAGTTTTTTTTCTTTTTAATACACTTATTTTTATATGCGAACTTAAAAGTTTTTATTTCAATTTAATGTAACGACATATTTATATATCGTTACAATATATATATTGTGCCCTTTTCTATGGGTCAATGATGGTTATAAGTGGTCAATTACTAAAAAAATTTAAAATTAATATTATATAGTATTTAAAATTATAAACTATGGTTAAGCAATAAAGGGTTAATATAATATATTTAATAATAAGTATTGTGATGGTGGGTATTGTATCTAGTTCTATATTTTTCTAAATTATTTTTCAAAATTTTATATAATCATTTTAAATAATATAAGTAGCAAATTTATTAAGACAGATAAAACTAGACTAAACACCGGAAATGTCTACGTGACTGTCTGGAATATTTTATGTATAAGCACCAGTTTAAATTAATACAAATAATTAAAATATTTAAATAGTATATTATAGAACTGGATGGAATTGTCACACATCATAATAAAAAATAAGTATTATACATTTTATTAATTATTGTTTTGAAATTATTTTAAAAGATAGTTAAATTGTAATAGATAATAATTAATTTAAAAATAATAATAGGTTAATATTTAAGTCTATTACATCACGATTTTAAAACTTTAGAAATTGTTTATAAACCAAAGTAGGAATTGACCAATAAAAAGATAGATCTTGGCAGACAAAAAAAAATCGTGCCAACTAATTGTATAAACTGGGAGAACAAAAATGTGTTGACTCCAGAGCAGAGGTAAAATTTTAAGCTCTTTAAAATTTCTTTCTTTCTTTAATTTATTAGTCAATTTTATTATAACTTTAATAATATCTTTGAAAGAAACCAACTGACAATTTAAAATCTTCCGAAAAGAATCTTAGAATAAAATTTTGAAAAGTTCTCATAATAATGTTTCACTAACTCCACAGTAACCTGCCAGTGGATTCTATCAAAATATAATCTGAATTTTCAATAAAAAATGGATAGATTCTGAAAATCAAGTTGTAAATTTTATAATATTCCAAAAATGTTAATGTTATTCGTTGATATAGTTTGTATAGCATATTACTATGAAAACTGCTTTCGTACGTATAAAATTAATGAAAGGACATTGTGCGCAAAGTTAATGAATATAATGGAAAATAAAAATAAGTATTATTCGTAAAAGAATAAATGGACAAAAAGAATTTTTATTATTGAAATAATTTGAATTGCTTTCTTTAAGATGACTTGAGCAAATACTCTAGAAATAGTTAAAGATTGTAAATGTTGTATATAAAATAATAATGAATGAAAATGAAATTTACCAAGGAAAATACTTGCCTAAAGAAGAAAAAATATTTTACAGAGAAATAAATATAAAAATTGGATCCATGGAGAACGCAATTGGTACCGTAATGATTAAATAATTGTAGTTCAGCTAGAAATAAAGATGCATCAACGCGCCGAGGTAATATTCGCCCGAACATTAAAAGCTTTGTGAGATAACTAAATAAAATGTTTTCTAATAATTTTGAATTAAACATTAAAACTAAAGATCATCTAAACAGTTTGCTAAATGAACTAATTTATTTAAAACTTTAATAATCAGAAAGGAGAACATTCGGACAAAGGAACAAATAATAAATATTATGGGACTAACCAAGATTTACCGCCAGAAAAATATGTGATTATGGTTTAAATTATTTTCTTTATTAATCTAAGTTAAACATTAAGTTTTAGATAGCGATAGAGAAACAAATACATTAATTTGCAATATAACATTAAATAAAATAATATGTTTTGATTTTGAATGTTCAAATAAAATTGTATATGTGTGGAAATTTGTATATTTGCGATGCTTGAAGAGAAAGAAACCTACTACGAACTCTAATAGGAAGGTAAAGATTATTTTGGTAACATTTTATAGTTATTAATGATATAATGTATGTTTTATTTATTTAGATCAGCTATGAATCGAATGAATGTAATGCAAAAGTTTTATTGTTATAATTATTGTAAAACGCATTTTGAAAAAACAACACTCTAAAACACTTTGAGATGTAATTAGATTTTTTAAAAATATGCATACGATAATCATGTTATGTGTTATTAATATAGTTCAATATAACCGATGGTTATGTCATATTTTCTGTTAATTTTTCTGATTGGGATATTTAAGTGGTATTTTAACAAAACATAGATGTCAAACTTACAGTGTAATAAAGCAAGACAAATTGTTCTTATGGAATAGGGAAATGTTTTATATTAGTGAATTTTGTTTATTGTTTTAAAAGGTAGTTAGTTTTATCGATGTTGAATACAGTAAAAATCTTGAGAGATAGTTTGGGTAGTGACTTGGTAGTACGTGGAGATTTGGAAACCAAGAGGATGTATTAAAAAACTAGGATGCTACAGGGAATGAAATAATAAGTAGTTTTAGATGGTAATCAGCATAGTTAACAAAGCCCTACGACTGTTACACATGTTGTCATGGACAGTGGTATTTTTATATTTCTTGTGAATCGTATTAGATGTTTGGTAAAGCTGAATAAATAGCTGCCACATCATGCTTATCACCAGGGTTATTAGACAATGAATGTCAGACCTATTCACACTGTTCCATACATTTTGAAGTATATATTTTAATAAGTTATCTATCTATCTTCCCAATATCCTATACATCTTTCGCTATCTGTATCTGTATTTCTTGCAACTACATCGTTATGTGATAAGTATATTAAAAAAGAAACAATAGATATTTTAGAATGTATGTCATGCTGTTATTTGAAATAAGAATAGTTAAGTATTAACAAAGAGTAGATTATGATTATTGAAAGAGAGATGCAGATATCCTAAGAAAGGAAGGAGTCAGAGAATTATTTTAATTTTTTAAGAAATGAACTATAATGTTATAAAAATATATCCAAATAGAAATATACAAAAATATTAAATATAATTTCACGTTTTCTTATTGTTGATTATATTTAAAAATATAAGTATTGCATATTTAAAGAATATAATAACATTCGATAATTATAGTACATGTGAAACTAAAACAGGTGATAATTAAACCCGTGTTGTGTCATTATACATGAGTATGGCTTATGGAATGAATGTATTAGAGTTTACGAGCATTAGAGAACAAACGTTATAGGTAGTAATAATATTTGAACAATATGCAGAGTGACTTATATAGAGTTACAAGAAAATGTAATTTTTTTAAGAGGAAAACCATATTGATTGTAAATTTATAATGTTTATAAATGATGTTTATCCACATAGATAATTTATAATACGGTAACTTTAATATGAAAAGGTAAAGAATAGTATTACCCATAACATAGTTAAAATAAGTAATATAATAAACCTAATGAGAAATAAATAAATAACTTATAAAAGGTATAATAATTTAAATTATCTATAAAAGAAATCTAAAAATGTATAATTTAACTATTGTAGCGTAAAGAAAAATGAGGATATCCTTTGTAAATAAATGTAAATAGATTTGTTTGTTTTATCTTAATTTTGATTGTTGTTAATAAAATTCTAAAATTTGTTTATTAAAACTTGTGTCTGAATTTTTGTTTTCTCTACATCATTGCATGAATTCACAGGGTATGTTTACCGTCATTAAACTAAGTATATAATTGTTTGCACAAAAGATAATAGAGAAGTATATTTAATCTTAAATATTTATTGATGTTTTTTTGTAATTGAATAATTATAAAATTGCATTGCGTTACTGGTCATAAATCCATTGTCATAATAATTTGCTAAATTGTATGCTATTAGTTGCCACTTGCTTCATTTATCAGATTATCTAAACACTGCCACTTACCAATTTATTTTATTACGTAAAGATAAAAAAAAAGGAGGATATTAGATTATTAACTAATTTATTATGGTTATAAATTTGAGATAAAAGAAAAGCTGTACTAGCTAGATTAAACAATGAAGATTGTGATTATTATTATTATTATTGTTTTATTATTAATCTAATTTCAGAGTAGTAAATTATGACACAAAATCCCTTATCATATTTTGCTACCTTATTTTAATTTAACCTTGAATAAATTTAAGAACCTGAGATTATTTCATTTGAGCTAGATAATTACTATTATTGTTATTATAGATAAAAGATTAATACTTTAATTGTTAAATGAGTCTTAGTGACTAGAAGTTGCAGAAGTCATAAGAATACTATGTAGTTACTATATGTAATAGTAGTATAAGGAGGGATAGTGTTCTTATGCCATTGAGGTGGTATCCTATGGGATAGTATCTCAATGTAATCTACTTTGTCACCCTTATTTCCACCACTTCTAGTCTCATGAATTCTAGAATAGTTATTTGAGTTAGTCTAAAACAGAACCTAAGTTGATTTTAAGAAATTTGAGCTAGTAAAGCATTTAATTGAATATCTCATTAATTATTAGAGCTAGAACCCGGTTAGGCGATTTTCACTATGTTATATTTATTTTTGTGGGGAGGTGGGGTACACATATACACGTAAATATACGTAGGGTGAGAGGGTAGATTGTGTCGTAACGTGGTGGGCTCGATGTGTACATAGTTACACATAGTAGAGGGCAGAATATATATTGTAACCATATATTTTAGTAGAAAATATATTAATTGATGTAACTTATATAAAAATTTCTCTTTCTTCTCTTGGTGATTTGGTTGGCTTGATTCGCACTTGAACAGATTATTTCTTATATTATTTTAATATAAATTTAAGTTTGCTTCATTCCATATACTAACTTATATCAAAACGTTTAACTTTTAAAAAATTTGACAACACATAAAAATTTGGTAAAATATTATTAAAAATAATATTTTTGTTTTGTTTGTTTAAAAATGATCTTAAATTATTATTTCTATTAAATTTACACAACCGTTTATTCAGTCAAAATTAATTATTAAAAATAAATACAATAATTACGTAGGCGTCTCAATGTAATAAAAGAAAAGAGCGCGAATTTCTAGGAGAATATCGTCTGTTAGTTTGTCTTTTGGTGGGAAGAAGAACAGAAACGGTAAAGGCAAATGGTGTAAAGTTTGCTGAGCTGATTTTGAAACCGTTAATAAGTAAATAGACTACCACAAAATTTGCTATAAACATAAAATAACTTAGTGGTATCTAATTAAGATGGATCACTAAAACTTAAAGATCTTTTCAAGTCGTTCGGCCAACTGAATCAAATCACCGTAGCGTTTTCCAATATCGCATTTTTGAAATGTCGGAGCTTCCCAGTTTGAAAGAATTAAATACAAGAATTTGGTATGTTTTGAAATATTTATTATTCTACAATTTGGAAAATTTGAATCAGTGTTTTAATTACAGAAGTTTTATTAAAATGAAAATTTGTTTTTTAAAAAGAAAAAGTTTAAGTTAAAATAAAGTAAAGCGTTAAATTTGTCAAAATCTTTTAATATTTCCGTTCTTTAATTCTAATAAAATATATTATTGATTGATAATTAATTTTATAATGCCAGTAATAATTGCTAGTTAATTTGTTTAACATTTGGATCATAAACATTCTTTAAATAATTAAACAAAGCTATTTTATAATTGTATCGTCAGTTTAAAATGAATAAAGTAATTGCTGTAATTGGTTATTCCTGGATTAACGCAATGGATAAATAAATACTTGCATGGATAGGATAAACTTGGAACACTTTTGATAGAGAGATGTAGGGATTAATAACTTTATGAAAAACATTTTCATTTAAATTCTGTGTATCCTGTTTTAGAATTGTTTCATGTTTGGAGAGCCACGCAAATCGTTAATCTAATATTGCTTTAATAACTAATCAAATGGATATAATTGCATGTATGGAATTTAACTACAGTTATAGCTATTACCTCATATACTTATTATTCTACACATTGTACATGGATTCCACGGATCACATTAGGAGTTACAAAATGCAATACAATCCAATTTGTGATACACATCTGCTAAAATTCATGTATTTGAACTATAAAATGCTTTACATTTAGTTTTATCACACACACACCGTTAAATGTTATATGTTAATGAATAATACATTTATTTAATTTTATCGTTATATGAACTCGCATATGAAGTTCATAAGTTATATTTGTTAGATTTAAATTAATAAAGGTTGAATAAAATATTTATTCAAAAGAATAGCGCTTGCGGAGAAAGCTTAAACAGTACTTAATGAATTCATGAGATATACCAATCTTTATGAGATATTTGTGAGTCTTTCCAGATTTATATTCCCATGCCAATATTATTTACATTATATTATACATGTTTATTTTAAGCAAGATAAGTAGTACATTAGTTGTCCTGATTATTGTAATATTTTACTAAGCAAGAACCCACATTTGCTAAAGTGTCAGCGTATTCTGAATAATCAGAAGAATTGAGGGGGATGATTTGCACTTTAATGTGAAGTAAATTATAATGTTGTTTTAGTATGTTAAAGGCTTTAATCTGTGCTGGTGGTTAATCCGCAGATTATTTTAATTGCCATTTTGTATTTTACACACATTCCTGCGCTGGTGGTTAATCCGCGGAATTGTGTGATTATACGTATGACTTTATGATAGTGTTTAAATACGCAAAACGTTAGTATTATTTAATTCCTACGTGTAGATGAATACATCCACAGGAATATGTTTGCTTCACAGATATAAGTTGGGCAAAGTATTTTAGTTAATCTGCCAAATCATCTTCTTCATTTGTAAGCATAATTTATCGGTTAGATTGATAAATGGCAACAGGACATTCTATTCAAGTACTTCATGATAATTAACTGTTGGTTAATTATTATCTACCGGAGTGTAAGTTTACATTTTCATTTTAATTAATGATTACATTATAGCTAAAACATACAAACATCATATTATTTATTATATTATTATAGGTATACAGTAGGGATTTATTGAATCTGGAAATGACGTTCAATATTTCATAAGTTAATGCTGAATTTAATAATTGTCTCAATGTTCATTACATTAGATTGAATAAGGTATGATTAGGTTTTTTAAAACTATACCTATAAATGTATTGAAGAAAGTTAATGGAACTATCATTTATTTATTTATTTGTTTATTTATGTTTTATTTAAAATATTGAAATTAACTATTTATTGTTCATAAAGTTTGTAAATAAAAGTTGATTTATAATTAAACTTACTGTGCTGTTGCTATGTGTCATTCATAACATCAGAAATCATAAACTTTGGATAGAGCATACATTATAGAGCATACATTGAATTACATATTATTGTCTACATGATATAAGAATTTATTAATATTTTGAGAAAACATTAAGATGCTTTTCGTCTTTGGTAGTATATGATTGGTAGGGTACAATAAAATCCCATTTACCTTTTTCCATCATTGTGGCTTTGCGTAGTTGATTCTAGTATAAAATACAAATTAATTATTAAACTTGTGAACAGATTTATTCAATAATGATATGATTAAATATTTACCTAACATTTTTAAATTTTCATTCGTCAATACAATAAGAGTCTCAATGATATATTAAATTATAAAAGAACCCAATTATTCATGTTTATTAATTGCAAAGCTTTACCTGGACTAGCATCTGTCTTAGAAATCATATAGATGATTTGAAATTTCATAATTTTATGTGGTTCCCCAAATTACGCTATCTTGTACATGGTCGGCCATAGGGTCGCATACCATAAAAATCGCAAATTGAGGTTTAAAGGTGATAAAATTGCACTTATAATTTGTTTAATATGTTTTATAATAATACTATGATAGGTCTTCGCGGTATACCCTGGCTGCGATCAAATAAATTATAAAAAGTTAGGTTAATTCATTAATTTTGTCTGTAGTAAGTTGCCCCAGATGTTGATTGTGGTCTTTTGTGCATAAAATAAATAGTATGATATGCTTTTGGATACAGCTCTTAATAGCTGATAATGTGCAATGAGAGTTGATCAGTGACCAAGGTTGTAATTCCTAGTGCACTTACGTTACGTAGTTGAGATTACACAATTTACGGTTACAATTTATAGTCCTGCAACAAGTACGGCATGATGATGGGTAGTTGGAGGGGTGATGGAAGGTTGGTTACCACCTTTGTGAGCCATCAGGGTGGACGGCTCCGGGGATTTTGGTTACAGCTTTTGGCGCGCAACGTGGCTGGCTCGAGATATTTTTTGGTTACAGCTTTTGGCGCGCAACGTGGCCGGCTCGAGATGTTTTGGTTACAATATATATAAGGATAAGCCAATGTTATTCTTTGTTATTTTAAATAATTTAATCATTCAAGGCTGCAGAAAGGAGTTTGCTATTAACTGAAAGGAGACCCTTTGATTCCTCTTGGAGGCCTTAAAGGAACCGAGCAGGGCAAATTCCTAATGTCCACTCCATACGTTCTTGTCATTGCAGCTGTTATTACTATGTGATTATTCATATAGTATACGAACATGGATGGGCTGCTCACCAATACACATTAGCCAGCGTGGTGAGTTTATTGGCTTTTTACCTCTGAGTTTAAGATCAAGAAACACCATGGTCTTTCTTCTCAGTGCCTGATAAGGCAGAATGAATGTTTGTGTAAATGATAAATATTTTTCCAATACATATATACAATTATGACAGACAAAAATAAAGCATGTCCCTTATTCCCAGGAAGCTGTAAAGTCACCAACCAAGGCAGCGGTTGGTGGCCGAAGGCGGAGGGTGCTAAGAATCCCCTGATTGTGGACCCAGGCTGCCATTTGATGACGACTTTTTATTTAGGTACTTACAACTGCAGATCACTTTCAAGTGAAGGAAGATTGCAAGAATTAGAAAAAAAACTGTCTTATATTAAATGGGACATTATTGGACTTTGTGAAGTTAGAAGAAAAAGAGAAGAAACAATTGATTTAAAAAGTGGACATATACTCTATTATAAAGGCACACATATTGGAAATACAAGTAGAGTAAGATTCATTATAAATAAAAAGTGGAAGAACAATATTGTGGAGATTGATGGTGTATCGGACAGAGTGGCAAGATTAGTTATACAACTTAATAGCAGATACCAAATGCAGATAATTCAGATTTAAGCCCCAACAAGTTCTCATAGTGATGAAGTAGTAGCAGATTTTTATATGGATGTACAAAAGGCTTTTGATCAGAGTAAACAACATTTTAAAATTGTTATGGGAGACTTTAATGCTAGAATTGGTAGACGAATGAAAGATGAAATTGCTGTAGGTAATTTTGGTTATGGTAATAGAAATGAGAGAGAACATAGACTTGTGGAGTTTGCAGAAAAAGAAAAACTTTATATTATGAATTCATTTTTTGAGAAAAATGTTAAAAGGAAATGGACATGGAAGCATCCAAATGAAGGTACAGCAGAATTGGATTATATTTTGACTAATAGAAAATACATATTTCAAGATTGTAATGTTCTTAATAAATTTAACACAGGAAGTGATCATCGATTAGTAAGGTGTAAATTACGTGTTAATGTAAAACTAGAGAGACAAAAATTATTAAGAAAAACAATATTTACAGTTGCTATTCCTAATCTTCAGAAACATTCTAATGAATTTAAATTAGAACTTACAAATAGGTTTCAAGTGTTAGGAGATTTTGAACATGATTCAGATTTGAATGAAATTAATATGAAAATAACTGATACACTTTTAAAAACTGCAACAAACATAGCTGGTAGAAAAAAGCAGCAATTGACTAATAAAATTTCTACTGAGACTAGAGAATTTATGAAGAAAAGAAGGAATATGAAGATATACAAAAATGATGTATTAAAAAGAATTGAATATCTCGAATTTTGTAAAATGGTACGGAAAAGAGTTGAAAATGATATAAGAAAGTATAACTGTGAAATAGCAAGGAAAGTTGTAGAAGAAAATAAAAGTCTCAAAAATGTTAAACAACATTTTGGTATTGGTAGGAAATTTATATCTGCAATAAGAAAAAAAGATGGAATTATTACTAAAAAGAGAGATGACATCATGAAATTGGTAGAAGATTTTTATCAAGAATTATATAGTAATAAAGAACAAGTACCTCCTATATCTATTACATCTTCCGAATTGCCCAGAATTTTAAATGAAGAAGTGAGACATGCAATTAAGTGTATGAAGAAAGGAAAGGCTCCAGGAAATGATGGAATTATAATTGATATATTAAAAGAAGCAGGTGAAGAAATAGAAACAATTTTAGCAAAGTTATATACCAAATGTCTAAATGATAAAGATGTACTGGAAGATTGGAAGAATGCAGTAATAATATTAATATTTAAAAAATGTGATAAAGAAGATATTAGAAATTACAGACCTATCAGCCTTTTATCAGTTTTATATAAAATTTTTACCAAGATAATTACAACTCATCTACAGAGAACTTTGGATTTCCACCAACCAAGAGAACAAGCTGGATTTAAAAGTGGTTTTAGTACAATAGATCATATCCAGGTATTGAGAGAAGTCATAGAAAGGACAAACGAATATGAGTTGTCATTATGTTTTGGATTTGTAGATTATGAAAAGGCATTCGATTAAATACACATTTCTTCAGTGATTAAAGCATTGGATCATCAAGGTATAGATCCAGGATATTGTCATATTTTAAAGAATATTTATAAAAATGCAACAGCAACAATTACATTACATAATAATACTG
The DNA here is from genome assembly GCA_028023455.1 of Epiperipatus broadwayi. Lineage (NCBI taxonomy): Eukaryota > Metazoa > Onychophora > Udeonychophora > Euonychophora > Peripatidae > Epiperipatus > Epiperipatus broadwayi. The sequence goes on from JAQFVV010006290.1 coordinate 387,333, forward strand.
GAAAAATCAACATTGAGAAAGGTGTAAGACAAGGTGACTCCTTATCTCCAAAACTCTTTACAGCAGTGCTGCAGGAAGTATTTTGTGGATTAAAATGGGAAACTAAAGGAGTGAAAGTAAATGGAGAGTATTTAAGTCATTTAGATTTCACAGATGATGTAGTTGTTTTTGCAAATAATGCTTCAGAGCTTCAGGAAATGTTGCAGGAGTTAGCAGATGGAAGTAGAAAAGTAGGACTAAAGATAAATGTTAAAAAGACTAAAGTAATGTTTAATCGATTTGCTCAAAATATGAAAATAAAGATTGATTATGAAGAATTAGAAGAAGTTAACAGTTACAAATAACTTGGTCAGATTATTAATACAGATGGAAACATAATGGAGGAAATTAATCATAGAATTAAACTTGGTTGGAGTGCTTTTGGTAAAATAACTTGATACTAAAAGGAAATATGCCTATGTGTTTGAAAAGGATGGTTTTTAACAAATGTGTTATACCAGTTCTTACTTATGGATCTGAGACTTGGACACTTAATAGAAGAGCAATACAGAGACTTCAGACCACTCAAAGGAGTATGGAGAGATGTATGTTGGGAGTAACAAGAAGAGATCGAAAACGCAATGTATGGGTAAGACAACAAACAGGTGTTACTGACCTTATTGAAAAAATTAAAAGATTGAAATGGAGTTGGGCTGGACATATTGCTAGAAGAGATGATAATAGATGGACAATTGAAATTTTAAACTGGATTCCAAGAGATTGTAAAAGACCCAGAAAGAGACCACATATGACATGGATGGATGAAATAAGAAAATGTGCAGGGGTGTTGTGGAGAAGAGAAGCTAAAGATCAGAGAAGATGGATTAAACTTGGAGAGACCTTCATCCTGCAGTGGATTGATAATGGTTGATGATGATGATGATGAATCATTCAAAATTATATTATTGTTACTTTGTGTGTACCCTTTTGTTTATTTGTGTAAAGCATCATAATTATATATATATATTAATTTTATTAAAAACAAAAAATAGAGTCAAAATTTAAAAATATTTTTTTCTAAAAAAAGTCAACTCAATTAGACTGGCGATTTATTTTGACTGCATTATATAACTCTTAAATATGGAAAATTTCCTTGGATAACTAGTTACATTTATTAAAATTAGATTTTATTAATAAAATGCACCATTAATTTTGATAAATAGCCAATTTTTAATTGAAAAGTTCAATTCGATGGACATTTTAATATATTTTTTTATTTTTTTAAAAGTCTTTAAAAGTTTTTTTTTTGTTTTTATATATATTTTTTAAATTAAATTGTCCATTTCTAATGTTTTAAATTAGTTAACAGTCATTAAAATTAATTGAAAACAACCCTATTGATAAATAGATTTTGAAAATCGGCTAATTTATTTTATATGCAAGTATTTTTTTTTTATTATTATTTTGACACAAACATAAAGTTGTGGCTAATAATCGCAAATTGCATTTATGTTTTTATAAATGAAAATCCGGATGAAAACATGTTAGAAACTGCATAAAATTAAAAATACATTTTTAAGATATATATTTAAAATATTTAATATATCTTGATTATTAAAATGTAGTTTTTTTAAAAAAATTTATTGTTCTAATTTACAAAATGTTACAGTGGAAGATTTCAGCAAGCACATCTTCAAATATTTTATTTTTTATTCTTCAAAAGCTTTTGAAAATTTTATTTTTAAATACATAAAAAATCTATTACTTTATATATTCAAAATCCACCTCGGTTAGTTACCCTTTATAATTATTATTTTTAATTGCTGAGTGTTTTCTTTTTATATTATTTTTTTTAAATAAATAATGTACTTTAAAAAATAAACATTTTTTCTTATAAAGTTAAATATCAAAATATGTAATTATGCTTTTTCATCTTCTATTTTGACTTCTGATTATTTTATCCAATGCTTTCTATTTCTGTTTTTCATTAAATACTTACGATTTTTTATCTCATTGAGATCAGTTTTGTGTTTATATCTTTAAGAACATGCCTGTAAAACAAAACTTTTCACAATAAAAATGGACTAATTTATTCGAATTATTGTGTTGAATTACTGTTGATTATGTACTAAGCAATTGTTTATATAGATCTTAAAGAGGATTGTTGTAAAATAAATTTTTTTTAAGCATAGACACTTATTATAACTTTTCATTTAGATAATAAAAAAGTAAAAAAGTATTTAAATAACCCATTGCATAGTAAAAAGAAATAAAAGAAGAGATCCTAATTGTCATGTGAGTGAAATTCAGATGATTCTTTAGTTACTCTCTAATTAAGACTAGACAGATAAAAAAATACTGAGCACAAATAAAATTTTCAGATTGATGAAGTCGTAGATTATTTATAAATAAAATGTAAAATTGCATTCTCTTTCATAGTTATTACAATTATTTTCACATGTAGAATTAATTATTTTCTAAAAATTTTATATCTCAATGTCTGTTAGGGTTTCACTTGTTGGGCATATGATATCATTAGCTTCATTATTTGTGGTCATTCATAAACGCTTATGACACTTAACTCTAATAGAATGAGAGAATGACAGAGAAAGAGTAAAAACACAACTAAAAAAATAAAACTTTAAGATGACTTTTATTATAATAATATAAACACTTTTAAAATGCAAATGTCCATATATGCTAACAAATACTATTTCAAAAGCTTTGTCTTTAACTTGTGTAACATTTCTTTCTGAAAGATTTTATGTTTTTCCTAAATGTATGTATCTATTGTATTATAATTTTCTAATGTCACAAATAAATATTTTATTGGATTTTTTAATTCATAATTAAAGAAAATGTTGATTTGTTTTCTTTTAAAAAATTATTTTCAAGTTCATCTTAAAGTTTTATTTTTACAAATTCCATTATTCTTCATCTACTATAATTCAAATTTATTTCAAGATATGTTTTACAAATAGATATTTAATATTATCACATCTACCAAAGCTTAACCACAAAAAGGTGATAATCAAAAACTATTTTCTGAACATCACAAGACTTTCTTAAATTAATTAATTTTTGAAAGTATATTACTTTTATAAAAAATTTTATAGAACAAAGATGCAAAATAACATCTATACTCATTATCATCATTGTTTTTAAATATTATTGACATATAGTAGAATGAATGTCTGTCAAAGTTAGGGCCAGTTTCTCTGATTTCTATTCACTCATCTCCACATCACACCAGAAGACTTACTTATTTCACCTCTCCATACCACATATGGTCTTTTTCTAGGTTTTTTAAAATACTTTTTAAGATTTTAGTCTTTTAATTTCTCATCCATGTGTTTTATTTTGATCTGTTCTTGGTACTCCTAATATATATTTCTGCATATATCATTGAATGATCTGAAGTCTTTGTATTGTTCATCTGTTAAGGAGTCAAATCTCAGATTAATAAAAAAAATCTACTAAAGTCATCTACTGAAAGTTTTTCTTTTTGAACTCATAGGCATATTTCTTTTTAATATTAAGTTATGTTTACCAAAAGCACTCCATCCGAATTTACTTTTATAATTAATTTCCTCCATTATGTTTCTTTCTGCTTTAATAATTTGACCAAGAAACATTAGTAGTTGTTAATGACTTTTAAATTATGATGATTAAACTTTATTTTCTTCTTTTGAAAAAATTCACTGAATTTTATTTTACTCTTTTTAACACTTATCTATACTTCTACTTTTTTACTTTCATCTGTTAACTTTTGCAACATTTCCTGAAATTATGAACTATTTTCAAAAATAACCACATCATTTCCAAAATCTAGATGACTTAAATGATCTCCATTTATTTTTATTTATATAGCTTTCCATTTTAATGCAGAAATACTTCTTGCAAAACTGCTGTAAAAATTTTTGAAGATATGGAATATCCTTTTCAATATTAATCTTTTTTAGTATCATTATATATATTCAAATTGTTGTGTTGTATTTTTATAAAATTCTTCTGATTATGACAATATCCTGAGTCTAAACCTTAATGATTCAATGTTTTAATCACTAAAGAAAAAAATACTTATAGAATCAAATACCTTTTCATAGTCAACAAATTCAAAATATAATGACAAATTATATTTATCCATCTTTTCTGTAACTTTTCTTAATATTTGAATGCAGTCCACTGTGATAAAATGACTTTTGGATTCAGTTAAAACATTTTTGGGTTTGTTAAAATCCAAAGTTTGTCCTACAAAAATTGTAATTATCTTAGTAAAAATTTTATATAAAACTTATAAATGAGTAATAAGTTTGTAATTTCTAATATCTTTTTTTTTACCTTTTTTTTTAAATATTAACATCAATAGTGCATTCTTCCAATCATCTGGTGCATTTTCATCATTTAGACATTTGGAATAAAAATTTGCCAATTTTTTTTTTTTACTTTTTCACCTGATTCTTTTAAGATATCAATTAAAATTCCATCATTACTTGAAGTTTTTTTCATTTTTATAGATTTAATCATATGTATTACTTTTTTAAAATGCTGAACCTTTCATAATATGCATTAATTGTAGTGGGTACTTTTTCTTGTTCTTTATTGCTACACAATTTATTATGAAACTCTCTCATACATGTAATAATGGCATCTTTATTTTTAGTAATAGTTCTATTTTATTCTTTTCATTGCAGAAATAAGTTTCTTAATTTTATAATAATATTATTAACTCTTTTTTCATATTTTACAAAATTCTAATTATTCATTTTCTTTTAATGGATCAGTTTTATAAATTTTCATAGATAAGACTAGAACAATTGTATATACAACTGATTTAAATGATTATTATTACATTATTATGATTAAATATTTATCTTTTGAAACATAGCAGGACATTAAAATATGTTTCAACATCCAAATCCACATTTTTTTAAAAAAGTTGAAAAGATATTTATAATTCTGCAGATTCTCAAATTTCTAACTATTCACACCAAAAATTACTAAATATTTATTTTTCTTTATCATTTAAAAAATTTTTTAATTTACTAAACAAATTCTTGATAAGTAAACTTTCTAGGCATTAAGATTACTCTAGAGATTATCCTATAATATGAATTTACACATTTAAACTAAAATATTATAAAATGAATATAAAAATGAATTTGGTAACACCTTCATTTCAGAATTGATTTCAAATAATTATTATTTTTACTATTAGTAAAAATTAATTTTTCATTTATCATAATATAGCATTTGTAGAATATAATAAAATTTCAATAGATATCCATCTCATTTTAAACACTATCATAAAATTTCTCAAGCCAATAAAATCACTAAAACTTTTATCTATGCATGACAGAAAAAAAAGCTTTTCACCTGTTTGGCAGCATAAATAATATTTATATTTCTTAATTTTCTAAAACTACAGAGTACACAATAATTACTCATCTGTGGCTATAAATAATATGTTCGATAAAACATTTAAACTTTTTTCCTTATAATAATTATATAATAATATTTTCTAACTTATTTATTCTTAAATTTAACTAATATAAATACTTTTAAGATGAGATATCAAAATTCAAAATAAAAAATAAAATAAAAAATTATATCATCTTTGTACATATAAATATTCATAAAAAATATATTTGACAACAAAATTAATATTGAAATTAGTATACATAGAAGAGATAATTTCTAGGGATGTTTAGCAAATTGGATATCAGATAGTTATAATAACCATAAAAACATAAAGAAAAATAAAACAACAGAGATATGACTTTACAATCTAACAACCAATTATTTAGAAATGAAAAAAATATAAGTAGTAAAGAATCCACAATTAATAATTACACTCCAAATAGACTATAAAATTATACAAATAAAAAGTATTTTCATAAAATAAATAATAATAAATAAAGACAATAATAGTAACAATAAAAACTCAAAAATTTTATTAATATATACATTAATTTAAAAATAATCAAACATACATACTATAGTTAACCTAAAATTAAATAACAATATGATCAAGATATAAAATTCTAATATGTATGTAAAGAAAAATATATATAAATGATTTATTAAATGTAAATTAAGATATAGGTGGAAAAATAAGGGAGATATATAAAGTAAATCACAAAAATTGTTGTTAGAACAAAAGAAAAAGAACTACTTGGGAAATACAAAGAGTGTAATCAATTTACAACAACATTTACATTTCAAAAAGCAGTAATTTACAAACACAAAATAAACATTATAATATCAGAAAAATTAGTAAAAAAATATTACAAAGAAATAACTATTAATGAATTTTTATATAAAGATAAATATATCTCTTACCTTAATATTATAGAAAAAATGCAGCGAAACTATGGTATGCAGTATATTAATATATATCAATTTGGTTATATGCTAATCAAAATAAATATGTAAATAAATAAAAAACATTAAAATTAATGAAGTTAATACATTTTATGATAAGACTATAGATAATTTTTCAACTTGAAGTGCTTTTACTAAATTAAAAATTTTCAGTGCTATAATTTACATATATATTATCATGTCTATTACTAACATTTTATGAGGTTACTTTGAAAACATACATATTTTATCTTTTACTTTTTTCCAAGATTTTGATTTGGTATAATATTTAATCTAATAAAATGTTTTTTTTAATATAAAGTTAACAACTTTATAAAATGTAAAATAAAAAATTGTAAAATATCTTTGTTAATTGATAAAATAAAAACTACTGATTTAATATTGGAAAAAAACCTTGTAAGATGTTTTTACATTGCATAAGAAAGCATAATGTTTTTAAGAAGTCTTTATCTGAAAATATAAAATGTGTAATAATTCTGAATCTGATATAAACTAAACAACATCAAATTAACTAGAGAAGGTGGGTCTGCATATAATGAGATTTTTGTTATGTTTCCATCTAAAAAAATAATTATTGAAGAAAAAAGCTATCCAAAACTTGTTAATTGTGATAAAAAATGTGTTTTATTATTATTTTACTTTCTGAGTGAATGTGAATCTGTATTTTACAACATATGTGAGAGGGGTGTGAAAGAAAATATACAGATATTGAGGTATTACTGTTCATTTGTTTAAATAAAAATAAATTTATGAAAATCAATAACAATAATAGAACTTGACAATAGAGGGAATATTCCAAAATTATGTATCAAAAGATAGCAATTTAATATAATTTTAAAACTTTATCAGTAAAATGATTTTAAATAAAGTCAGTAATTAATTTTGTTCTAATATGCATTAAAAATAAGAAGAAACCTTTAACCTTTTATAAAAAAATACAAATGTGATAATATTAATTATGAGAATACTAATAAAAAATTGCATATCCTTATTTATAATATTACATATGTGTGTGAGCAATATAAGTAGCAAATTATATTACAGTAAATACCAAATTCATTTTGTATTTAATTGCAGATTATATATATATATATGGTGATGCTGAACTGAGATCAGACCCATGTAGCTATCTGGTTTGCTATGCTGAGTTTGAAGACATTACGTGTCTAAAAAATTCACGCTTGCAAGCTGAATAGAAATTGTTTCATAAACGCTCAGAGTTTGTATTCAGATCTAGTTTCTTTATTCCTGTCTTTCACTGACGATAGCAAATAGCTTGAAATCATGATCTGAAAGTGGAATTATAGTTAGAGATAGTGAATACTAACTACTCTGACGTTTATGTAAACAAAACATACGCTTGATTGGCAGTCTTGGTAGGACGCCATCTGTGGACATAAATACAAGCGTTAGCAAGTTTTTTAACTTGCATTTTTGTTTATCATATATATATATAAGGTGTTCAAGATGATCTGTATGTGAAATGGTTTACAATTAGGAAATTTGATAATAAACTATATAAAAATAAAAATCATGTCAATATTTTTAATAATCAAAATAGAAAAATGTAAACATAACAAAATTTACTGGATATGATCTTGTATATTGAAGCAGATTTGTATAGAATGTAATACTAAACAATTTTTAATATGAATAAAATAAGTTATTTTTTTCTTTAAATCTTTGAAGACTATTAAGCAATCCTTATATTAGGTATTAATAAAATTTTATATATTGCAAAATTTAAGTGGGAAAAGGGTGTATTTTACTTAATATTGACAAATAAAATACCATGTTAATCTGTTATTAGTGTTTTATTGAACAAACACATTTGAGGTGATTTAATATTTACAACAAAAAAAACATATAAAAGAGCTAATATAAATATATATTAATGATACTTAAAAAGCTACATAACATGGTTTAGTGCTCTTTTTAAATGTTAACAACATATTGAAATTTATTATTTTCATTTTTGACGATTTGATATATATATATATATATAAACATTAGAAATCAGTCAACACATAGATAATCCCAATATAAATAACAATCAATAATTTCAAACTGTTGTCAAGGCAATATCCTTTTAACAATAAAGGCTGGTTCTTTGCCAATATGGTATCTGAGTAATTTCAAAATATATACTTATATATGCTCATCCTGTTGAAAAGATTTATTATTTACCTATCTTGTCTGAAAATTTGTAATTACAAGCATCTAACACTGAAATAGAAATTAAGGTGTTTAATGAATCTAGCTCATCCGAGTAATGAGGAATGCTTTCAAAAGATGTGTGTGGTGAGAGAAGAACGTCTGAGTTCCTGAAATTGTGTGTATTTGTGACATGATGAAAACAAATAATGAGGCAGTGGTGAAAGCCAAAAAACTTGAATATATATATTGACATTCCGTATCGAAAGTTGACTTAGCAGATTATTAAACATATTATTCCAGCAATATTTATTATTATTATTATTATTATTATTCATTTTTTACATATTTCCTACGTTTAAATCTTTGTTTTACTTTTTTTTAAAAAAAAAAAATCACAATTTGTTGAATATAAAAAATCGCTTCAAATATATATATATATTTACATTGGTTTACTTTACAGGAAATAAAATTTATAAATTCAATCAGAGATCCCAACACGATAAAATCTCCGCAGGATGCAAATCAAGTATGAAATAATAACTGCAAGCGAATTTTTATAATTAAACAGTAGAAAAAATAAAATAAAAAAAGCATATTGAAATAAATGAACCGTATACAAAATATATCTAGTTTCCTACTGGGATAAAATTTCTTATTTCTAATTATATATATTATTTTATTTCTTTCAATTTTTCTTGAAAAAGAAATAAGTTCGGCTAGATAAAAAATCAATAGGGACGAGTGAAGAGTAATAAAACGGCATCATTAAGATTAAAAATAAATTATGGTGTATTTCAAAAGACAAAAAACATTGTAAAGATTGAAAATAAATTATTTTATTCTTAATTAATTTTTAGCTTCTAAACACTTCTGAAATATATTAAAATCAGTCTTAGGATGTAATCAAACACAACTTTTCTTTTCATTGCTTTTATGGTTAAAAAAAGGCTAAAAATATTGAAAAATAATTTGATTATAAATAAAATGAATCAGGATAACAAAGAATTTGACTATCAAAAACAATTTCTGTTTCTAAATTCCAAATTTTTGTGTTGGCTTTCAGCTACAGTGAAATGTAAAACTTTTGATGGCAATTTTGTTTTATATAGTTATATTCATTTTATTCTAAATATTATAATTGTTTTTGATTTACGATTTTGGTAATTAATCTTTACTAAACGTTAGATATTTAGTTCTGTTTAACTATAAATAAATTATTTTTACAGTTAATAATATTTTAATCTTAACTCCATTTATTTAATAAGTATAAAAGAAAGCAGTAAAACAACATCTTCCAATTTTTTTTAAATCTTTAAACAACAATGCAAAAGATTAGTTATAAAAGTGTTAACAAATCATTTATAGATTAAAAATATTGTTTTGCAAATTATAAGTTCTAAAAATTATAACATTTAAACATTTTTAGATTGATTCCTTTTTTAGTGCACTCATTTAAAAAAAGTTAAATTGGTAAATCAAAATAAATCATACTTATTATTAGGGCATATCAATACCCGTAGTTTATATTTTTACTCAACTATAGTTTGAAGTATAGAGAATAAAATCTGCAACTACATAGTTAACATTTATCTTCAGGAATCATGATGCAGCAACAATTTACTCTGAAAAAAATCAGTTATGCAAAAGTTAAATTACTAAAACTTAGATCAATTTAACTATTATTGATTTTAAATGCTGTAGACTATATAAAATCAAAAAAAGTTTGCATTTACATATTAAACATTTATTCTCATAGAAAATTTTAACATAAAAATAAAAATGGAGAATATTTCATTTTCATCAACCTTTATGCTTTACAGTATAAACAAATAAAATTATTTCTAAAAAAGTAAATGATTACATAATCAAGTTAGTTTTCATTACTAATTATCAACTATATTTACACTTTATAATGCATACAATTTAATTGCTTTAATGGTGCCCTACACTATATTAAAAACATTTTTAAATCTGGTTCTTTTAGTTGGCTAAAATCCAAAGTTCACTGTTTTAATTATCTCAGTAGATATTTTGTATAAAACTTATAGAACACTCACAAGTCATAATTTCTAAAATCATTTTTATTGTCTGTTTTAAATATCAATATTACATCTTCATTCTTTCAATCATTTAATACATATATATTACATTTAATTTGTTGACTAAGGAGACATATTTCATAAATAATGACACCCAATCAATTAATAGAAAAGACACCTGTTTCACCATTTCAAAAAGATTGACAAACTAATTCAAACAATATTTTAAATAAAATACTGAAACATCTAACTAATTAACATAAATTTGAATATTCCCCCTCATCACTATAAACTACACACAGCTATGAGTATGAAGCTATGGAGCTTTGAAAGTGCTAAGCTTTAAATAAATTATTAATAAATATAACTTCTTTAATGGGCATTAAAAGCGCATAATTATTGATATTATATTATTATTTAGACATTTGTACAGAACTTTGCCAACAATATTTCTATTGGTTCAGTTGCTTCTTTTAAAATATCAATAATAATTCAATTATTGCCTGGTCTTTGTTTACTCATATATTTAATTGCATATCTCATTTTTTTATTTAAAATGCCAGGAAATTCACAAGACATAATAACTGTATAAGATACTTTATTTTTTCTTTATTCTTGGTATTATTCTTTATAAAAATCTTCCATATACTTCATAATGTTATTTGTCTTATAAGTAATAATTCCAACATTTTGTTTTGGGGGCAAACAATAAATGTACTTCTGATACCAAGTTGTTGATTTCACTTTTGAGACTTCTATTATTTTCTCTAGTATTCATTGTGAATTCATTATTATATTTTCATATAATTATTAACTATTTTCATATCAATTTTTCAAAATTTTAGATATTCAATTCTTTTTAATAGAGTATTTTTAAATATTTCAATATTTTTTTTTGTTTCAGTAAAAGATTTACCACTAAATTGTTGCCATTTTGTTCTACCTATCTTATTATTGATTACACTCAAGTCTAAATTATTTTCAAAGACTTCTAATATTTTATTTGCAAACTTTAATTTCAATTTATTGGATTATTTTTCAGGATTATAAATATCACTTTTTATACTCCAAGTTTTATTAATGTTTGTATCTCTAGTTTTGCTTCCTTAATTGAATCTATTAAAAGAATTACAATACATATTTGTTAGTTAAAACATAATTTAATTCTGTTACACCTTCATTTATATGCTTTCCTACTCATATCCATTTACCATTTTCCTTAAAAAAAGAATTTATATTTTATGATTTTTTTTTTGTAAAGTCCAGAAATCCTTATCCTCTTTCATTATCACCATGACCAAATTTACAGATAGCAATATCATCTTTTAATTGCTTACCAATTCCAGTATTAAAGTGTTCTATGGCAATTTTAAAATGTTGTATAATGTAATCAAAACTACTTTTATATCCACATATAATTCCTCTACTTCTTTATCATAATGAGAACATATTGGGATATAAAACTGAATTATTTTTAATTCTCACAAATATATCATCAATTTTTACAATGACAGTCTTTGACCTGGCTGAAAATTTTATAGCCTCTCATTAATAAGGTTATAATTTAATTCTATTTTTCATGACTGTAAATATATTTTTAAAGTAAGAGGATTTATACATATCTTCATTTTGCCTTCAAGATAACTCTATTAGTATTTTAATCACAAACAATCAGATAATTTATATATATATAACTTTTATAAATCTTTACATATACACTCTAATGCAAATTTTTTTTATATAATTCTTTTAATTTTATAACAGTTTCAACTGTCCTGCAGTCTTCATCAGAGCTACAACATTTAAATATATAAAAATATAACCATTATTCTATTTACATATAAAAATACATATTTTACATTATTATTCATAATCATATATTATTTTAACCCTATACCTTTATTTCCCTTTTTTCTTAATTATTATTTTCTCATTATTTCTTTACTATTTCTACTTTCTTTTTATTTTTATTATCTTTTTTCCTGTCTATCATTCTACATTACCCTTTAATAAATTTTATCACCTTTTTGTTTTACTTTTCCTTTTATTATTTATCTATACTTATTCTTTTATCAATCATTTTTATTCCCATTCCTATTTTTATTCTTTATTCTCTTTTACAATTTACTTATTTATTTTACTCACCTTTGCATACCTTCGTCTCTCTTTTTAAATTTATAACTGACTCTTTTTTCAAAACCTTAATCTCTTTTTCATATACTCCTTTAATACAACTCCATCTATCATCAATTTCTTTAACTTTTTATCTTATTTTTAAACTTTTTACTTTACAAAACTTTATATATATATATATACATTTTCTCTATTATTAATATTAAGCATCACATGATCACTATCTTATACTAGCACATAATTGTTTATAAACTGAGTTCAGACCCATATGACTATATAAGCTATTGAGCTTAGATTGAAAATATTTTTGTGTTTTCAATTTCATTCTCATAGTTTTGTAGTTAAGTAGAGATAAAAGGTGGGTGCTGGAGGGTTGCATTAGATCCTAAGATCTAGGTGCAGTGCTCTCAGATCCAAAGCTCCTCACTGATGATGGCCACAAGCCAGAAACTAGTCTAGGGATATTGGATGAGTAGGTATTAGATAGAGATTTTATGCACAAGACTTCTGGCATCCATTGATTACTCTGGTTGACACAGGATGAAAATACTGTATGGAGAGTTTTGCTTTGTTTATTATTACAATTCCTATAAAAATAATGTCTTTACCCCCCCCCATCTCTATTTAAATTAGGTTTTACCTTTGTAATTAATATAGCTTCTTTTATTTTTTATCTCTTCTTTTATTAGTATAGCCAATCATTCTTATACTATCTCTCTCAAATATATGTTCTGTTTCCATAGCATACATATAAATTGGTGATTTTTTATTATAACTATGCTGAATCAATCTTGTATAGATTGATTTTTTTGTTTCTCCTACATATTTAGTTCTTACCTTATTATTGTTACATGAGCTACATTCTATATCATATATTTCATTTATATTCCTTTAATACATTTATTATCTAATATACCCATTACATTTCTCTTTTTTTATTTACTATCTTATATTTAATTACATTATTAAATTTTTTATTAATTTTTTTTACTAATTTTATTAATGTTCTTAACTATATTATTATTATATGTTTAACACCTATATACTCATCTTTCTTGTGGTATCTTTCTTAAGTGCATGTAAAAAATACCTATGCATTCACTTCATATAATGGAGCCAAAGAAATTTGCTTGAAAAAATTATTAACTCTCTGACAAAAATATTTATATCATTAAAAGTATAAATGTATTATAGAAACCTCAAAAATGACTTCAAAGTCAAAGAATCTAACTACAGATATTCCATGCCATCATAAAAAATATTATAACATAACATTGTCAATACAACATACATAGGTTTAGGAAAGCAAGAATTGATTCAAATAATTTATGTTTACTCAAAATAAGCAAAAACAAAAAAAAACTTAAGTTTAATAAACTGATGTTAAGAAAGTGAAGGAGAAGAATAAGAGTATATACTTCTAACAAAAATAGCTATCCTCTTTATAAACTGAACATTAAATTACACTATGATCAAATGATTTGAGCCTCAGTGGTTGCTAGTTTGGTTCTTATTGATTATCTGTATAAAAATGTCAAAGTTAAATCACAATTCTGTTTAAGAATTGACACCATTAAGTGTGATATTTGATTTTCCCTTCTCTTTTTTATTTCTCCTTTATATCTTTTTTCTGATATTTTTACACTTTTCTCTATTATTTTCTCTGGATATACATTATTTTTAAACTTTTTAACTATTAATTCTAGTTTTTTCCTATATTCTTCTTCATTTGAACAATAATTAATAGCTATATACTCTTGAACAAATACTACTTATTTTATATTTATTATTCATCTTAGAATTCAAATTCTTTATCTTATTACCCATTTTCATTTTCTTATATACTGATATTTCTATTCTACATTTTCCTTGTCATATGATTGTTTAATAACATATTTAAATATGACAACTAATTATCTTTTTCCCTCTCCACTGTAATTTTTATATTCTATTCCAATTTATTATCTTTTTCTAAATACCTATCTATTTGCCTTTCTCTTTTATTAAAAATTAACAAATAATCATCCATATATCTTGTTAACATTATTGGTCCATTCTCCTCATCTATCATTACTTTTTTTGTTTCTTCCATATATATATATAAAATAAATAAAATGTCCATTGATTAAAAACAAAATTGTAATAATAATTGAAATAATAAATTTAACGGTTTACAAACTATTACAAACAATCCTTAAATCCACAGAAGTACTTTCGGTTAATTTTTTAAACCTGCCTCAACTGCCATTAAAGTAAAAAAAAATTAACCGAAAGTACTTCTGCGGATTTAAGGATTGTTTGTAATAGTTTGTAAACAGTTAAATTTATTATTTCAATTATATATATATTGTACCTAATCAAAAAAAGTGTAAAATAAATTAGCTCTAAACATGCCTTGGGGAAAAATGAGAATTATAATAAACTAATATTCCTCATTGTACCTAAACAAAAAAATAGTGGAAAGCTATTTTGTCTTCCAACAAGAAAGTTCACCTTTTTCTCTTTCCACATATATAAAACACTGTTCAGGGTTGTGAAAAAATACTTCATAGCTGTATGCTGGCATGCTATTTGTAACTAATTAAAAATATCAATAAAATAAACAAATATAACTATCCATCATGCTTGGGGAAAATGAGAATCATAATCTCTAGTATTTTTTTTAATCAGTTTTTCTAATGGATATATGGTATATATGAGTGCTAGTAGGCTATCTAAACCTAGATAAAGTTATATCATATATCTATTTATACTCTATTGGGTTTGAACCTTAATTGTTACATTATTTATAACACATGCACTTGTGTTAAGGCAAAATCATCCTTATTATTCTTTTGTTGAGCAAATAAATTCTCAGATAAATTATCTTATAAGATTTTGACAGTATAAATTCATATTTACCATTCTCATAAGTGTTACTAGCTCAATTTAATACTATATAGATCAGATGTTTCAATGATAGTCATATATCTTGTGATGGCTCACAAATATCAAACATATCTATTGAGAACCATTATTTATATATGGCCATTAAACACATTTATTTAGTCTATTTATTAATAGAATGATTATGGTGGTTATGATAATGATGCTTTCAGCCACATCTTTACAATTAATTCACAACACAAATTTTATCTTTTATCTACCTATAATTATTTACTAAAATATCATATATAAATTACAATTTAAAGATTGATGTTCATCAGTGATGATAATAACTAAACTAACTTCACAAAACAATGATTAACTCTTACGAAATATATATGCTGTTTTTTTAATAAAAACAAATTAAAATTTATTACTGTTTAATCATTAATAATACGGATAGAAATTTTACATAATTAGTAATAAATTACATTTAAACAATGGTAATAATAATAACCAAAGATTTTCTTACCTTCCCTTAATGAAGCAGAAACTCAGTGTTCATATCATATAGCTTGATGCCGACTTTTTATTTAGGTACTTACAACTGCAGATCACTTTCAAATGAAGGAAGATTGCAAGAATTAGAAGAACTCTCTTATATTAAATGGGAAATTATTGGACTTTGTGAAGTTAGAAGAAAAGGTGAAGAGACAATTGATTTAAAACGTGGACATATACTCTATTATAAAGGCACAAATATTGGAAATACAAGTGGAGTAGGATTCATTATAAATAAAAAGTGGAAGAACAGTATTGTGGAGATTGATGGTGTATCGGAAAGACTGGCAAGATTAGTTATACAACTTAATAGCAGATACCAAA
This sequence comes from Epiperipatus broadwayi, assembly GCA_028023455.1. Lineage (NCBI taxonomy): Eukaryota > Metazoa > Onychophora > Udeonychophora > Euonychophora > Peripatidae > Epiperipatus > Epiperipatus broadwayi. Next base: position 403,775 of record JAQFVV010006290.1, read on the forward strand.
GCAGATAATTCAGGTTTATGCCCCAACAAGTTCTGAAAGTGATGAAGTAGTAGAAGATTTTTATATGGATGTACAAAAGGCTTTTGATCAGAGTAAACAACATTTTAAAATTGTTATGGGAGACTTTAATGCTAGAATTGGTAAACAAATGAAAGATGAAAATGATGTAGGTAATTTTGGTTATGGTAATAGAAATGAGAGAGGACATAGACTTGTGGAGTTTGCAGAAAAAGAAAAACTTTATATTATGAATTCTTTTTTTGAGAAAAATGTTAAAAGGAAATGGACATGGAAGCATCCAAATGAAGGTACAGCAGAATTGGATTATATTTTGACTAACAGAAAATACATATTTCAAGATTGTAATGTTCTTAATAAATTTAACACAGGAAGTGATCATCGATTAGTAAGGTGTAAGATACGTGTTAATGTAAAACTAGAGAGACAAAAATTATTAAGAAAAACAATATTTACAGTTGATATTCCTAATCTTCAGAAACATTCTAATGAATTTAAATTAGAACTTACAAATCGGTTTCAAGTATTAGTAGATTTTGAACATGATTCAGATTTGAATGAAATTAATATGAAAATAACTGATACACTTTTAAAAACTGCAACAAAAATAGCTGGTAGAAAAAAGCAGCAATTGACCAATAAAATTTCTACTGAGACTAGAGAATTTATGAAGAAAAGAAGGAATATGAAGATATACAAAAATGATGCATTAAAAAGAATTTAATATCTCGAATTTTGTAAAATGATGTGGAAAAGAGTTGAAAATGATATAAGAAAGTATAACTGTGAACTAGCAAGGAAAGCTGTAGAAGAAAATAAAAGTCGATGTAAAACAACATATTGGTATTGGTAGGAAATTTATATCTGCAATAAGAAAAAAAGAGGGAATTGTTACTAAAAAGAGAGATGACATTATGAAATTGGTAGAAGATTTTTATCAAGAATTATATAGTAATAAAGAACAAATACCTCCTATATCTATTACATCTTCCAAATTGCCCAGAATTTTAAATGAAGAAGTGAGATATGCAATTAAATGTATGAAGAAAGGAAAGGCTCCAGGTAATGATGGAATTATAATTGATATATTAAAAGAAGCAGGTGAAGAAATAGAAAATTTTTTAGCAAAGTTATATACCAAATGTCTAAATGATAAAGATGTACCAGATGATTGGAAGAATGCAGTAATAATATTAATATTTAAAAAAGGTGATAAAGAAGATATTAGAAATTACAGACTTATCAGCCTTTTATCAGTTTTATATAAAAAATTTTACCAAGATAATTACAACTCGTCTACAGAGAACATTGGATTTCCACCAACCAAGAGAACAAGCTGGATTTAAAAGTGGTTTTAGTACAGTAGATCATATCCAGGTGTTGAGAGAAGTTATAGAAAGGATGAATGAATATGAGTTGTCATTATGTTTTGGATTTGTAGATTATGAAAAGGCATTTGATTCTATAAACATTTCTTCAGTGATTAAAGCATTGGATCATCAAGGTATAGATCCAGGATATTGTCATATTTTGAAGAATATTTATAAAAATGCAACAGCAACAATTAGATTACATAATGATACTGGGAAAGTCAACATTGAGAAAGGTGTAAGACAAGGTGACTCCATATCTCCAAAACTTTTTACAGCAGTGCTGCAAGAAGTATTTTGTGAATTAAAATGGGAAACTAAAGGAGTGAAAGTAAATGGAGATTATTTAAGTCATTTAGATTTCGCAGATGATGTAGTTGTTTTTGCAAATAATGCTTCAGAGCTGCAGGATATGTTGCAGGAATTATCAGATGAAAGTAGAAAAGTAGGACTAAAGATAAATGTTAAAAAGACTAAAGTAATGTTTAATCGATTTGCTCAAAATATGAAAATAAAGATTGATTATGATGAATTAGAAGAAGTTAACAGTTACAAATACCTTGGTCAGATTATTAATACAGATGGAAACATAATGGAAGAAATTAATCATAGAATTAAACTTGGTTGGAGTGCTTTTGGTAGAAATAACTTGATACTAAAAGGAAATATGCCTATGTGTTTGAAAAGAAAGGTTTTTAACAAATGTGTTTTACCAGTTCTTACTTATGGATCTGAGACTTGGACACTTAATAGAAGAGCAATAGAGACTTCAGATCAATCAAAGAAGTATGGAGAGATGCATGTTGGGAGTAACAAGAAGAGATCAAAAATGCAATGTATGGGTAAGAGAACAAACAGGTGTTACTGACCTCATTGAAAAAATTAAAGATTGAAGTGGAGTTGGGCTGGACATATTGCTAGAAAAGATGATAAGAGATGGACAATTGAAATTTTAAACTGGATTCCAAGAGATTGTAAAAGACCCAGAAAGAGACCACATGTGAGATGGATGGATGAAATAAGAAAGTGTGCAGGGGTGGTGTGGAGAAGAGAAGCTAAAGATCAGAAAAGATGGATTAAACTTGGAGAGACCTTCATCCTGCAGTGGATTGATAATGGTTGATGATGATGATGATGATGTGTGTACATTTTTTCTCTAGTGGGTGAATAAAAATCTTATATTCTAAAAACATTTTAATTTTAAAAATAAACACCTGATGCACACACATACTCACCTATTGCATATAACATACATTTTTATATTTATAAATTTAAACATAATATCAATCAAGAAATAAGTAAAGAAAGATTAGTTAGATCAAAGAGATAAGAACATCTACAGAAATCAGCTTCAAATTGCTTACCTCAATTTTCATCAATCTAGGTCAGTAACTACTTTAAAATCCATCTCTCATAATGCTAAATTTCTACTAAATTGTACATTCATGCTCCACAAATATACATGTATAAATTGTGGTATTACTGGGTGTGTGTATATATATATATCACTCACCCATCATCAATATATGATATTACTGGGTGTGTGTATATATATATATCACTCACCCATCATCAATTAAATTTCTATTTAACTTTTTAAATATAACATAAATGAATTATATTCATATAATACTTGAATCAATACATAATGAAAAATATTTTATATAAAAAATACATATATAGATGGTTACATGTAGTGATAATCTAATAATACATAGTATATTAAAAGAATCAATATTTCTTATTATTAAAAATCTTCTCTAGTAATTGATTCTCATTTTAATATTTAAAGAGAGAGCTAAATGGGTTTATTATTTTAAAAAAAGAGTTATTAATAGTCACTGATAAAAATATAATCAAAATTGATATTACCAGTTCTTTTACCCTTGATGTACAGACCGTTTCAAAGAGTCCAACTAATTTCATTTTGAATTCAGTTAGTTAAAGGTTGAGAATTTGAAATCACCCACACACCAATATGCAACACATGTAGATTTTTCAATTACAGTGGTTTACTGGAACAGTTCTATTTTTGTTTTGGGCTTGCAATTCTTCTGTTTTACTATGGAGATGATGATGTAAAATAACTTGCTTCATTACCAGACCATTTTAGCACTGGAATGTTTCTTCTTTTTTTCTGCTCTGGATTTGAATAGTTAATATAAATTTCATTTTTTCAGTAGTGTTTTTATTAGAATTCAGCATCAGCATGGTTTAACACAAGTTTCAGCAATTTACTTTGTGTGCTTCAATTTGAATTCATTAACTGGCATGAGTGAAATAATAGCTTTATCAAATGTTGATTTCTTCTGACATCTTTGAAAATGAGTCATAAGACATTTTAAATACTTTGGATTTAAACTCTTCAGAGGCACATAGTTCATGGAATGGTCACAGGAATCACCAACAACATATTTTTAACTCGCTATCAGGCTTAAAAACCCTCAAATATAAAAATAATAATAATGTGAGATTTTTGAAAAGCAATTTATTCTCCCCTCACTCTTATTTTCAGACTATATATGTGCTAGTCTGTCTGATGAAAACATGCATATTTTTGTTAATAAAACACATCATCATTTTATAAATTGCATTCCATTAGTGCATCTATATAAAATCTTTTCTTTGAATTGACAATTTTTTTAAAAATTTATTATTTAGTATAGTCCAAAATGATCTGGACTCTATCGTTTTACTAGCTTACTGATCTGGACTCCATCATTTTGATAGCACCCCCCCCCCATCTTTTTCACATTGAAGCTATGTCCAAAATTAACCTTTTATCTCTCTCTTTAACCTTTGACATTTTCTGAAAATTAGGTGAAACCTTTCAGATAAAATAAGACTAATTGATCTTAAATAATATAACTGTTTTATGCAGAAACTATAAAATTATTTAAATAAAACTTTTTTAAAAATACATCTGTAAATGTCTTTAAGTTTTCTGTAAATATACACATACTCATTCATACCCAAATATATAAAACCTGCTTCTCAAAAACAATCTAAATGATCTGAAAGCTATAGATTGTTAATATCATTAATATTTAAATTTATAAAATAAATCAGTAAGACAAGTATAAAAATCAAAGCACTATTAAAGAAAGAATATTATAGTCTATCAAATATAAATTAACTTTTAAAAAAAGGTTAATAAGCAAACCTAGAAAAATGACTTATTGAGTTTGTGTCTACAGACAACTATTTATATGTGCTCACTAATTCAATTTTTAAATGTAACTAATAAATTATTCAAGACAAAATATATATTGTCTTCTTTGACTATAAAAGTCAGTTAAGTAAAAAAAAAAAAAATATTTCTCTATTCTGATGTCTTTTGTGAATTAGTTATGTAGTGTTTAAACTCACTACCCTACAATATATATATATTGCATAACATGCCACTCAATGCCATTCCTATCAATAACCATTTTTTTCTTAAAATATTCTCCATTATATTCAAATGTTATCTCTTTATAACATATTTTCATAATTTGTTTCAATTTTATTATTGGTATTTCCATTTCTTTTTCTTTATCCTTTTTATATTTAATAATTGTCATTTCTATTACTTTCTCTATATCTATATTTGTATATATTTACACTGCATCTATCTTAACCATTGTCAACCTATGCTTATCATAATTACTTATTTTAGCTTTAATCTCTTTAATTAATTCTTTATTATTCTTTATGTATGCATTACTTTTTTATTAATGTATTTTTTAAAAATATTATTTGCTAACCATTTAGATGGCTTATCATAATATGAACCCCTACCATCTATTACTGGTCTTAATGGCACTCCTTCTTTGTATATTTTTGATGTGCCATATATTCTTGCTACTTCACAATCTTTATTTCCTAATTCTCCTAACATTCTTCTATCTATTACTCCATTATAATACAACCCTTTTATTAACTCATATTTTTTTGCTCTTTATTATAGTATAATCTTTCTTTCTTCTTATAAAAAAATTATTCTGATAACATTTTTTTTATTTTCTGTATATATTTTTCTATTTTCATTAATAGCATTTTATTACCCCTTTCTGATGTTGTAAATAATATATTTTCTTCATATTTCTTTTTTATCTCCTTAACTTCTTTTACTATTATTTTATTTGCATTAATTGTTCTATTCCTATCCTTTTTACTATCTCTACCTTTTAATTTCGTCACTTTATATATCATATTATTTACTTTTTTTAATATTTTCATCCATTCTTTATATTTCTCACATATAATATTATTAATGTCCTTATTTTCCAAATATTTCCGTGCTAACTTTTCTAATAACACTTGTATTTCTAATACATCTCTATTATTATTATAAGAATAACAATCAGATAAAAGAACAAAAATCATGGATAGTTTTTGACCATATTGTCAAAGGTAAAAAGTTGATAAACTCATCACACTGAGTAATGCATGGTGGTAAGCAGATCATGCATGTCTGCTTAAAATAGCAATAGTCATAAAGTAATAATCACTATAACAACAGAAATGTATGGAGAGGATATTAGGAAGTTTCCCCCTCTTTTTTGGTTCTTTTAAGGTCTCAAAGATAATTGAAAGAGTCTTTTTCAATTAATAACTCCTTTTTGCAGCCAGTCGCTTAAAAAAAAGTGCAATATATTTTTAGTTTTTTATCACAATAGTTATAATTTTCACTGCTTTATAATTATTTTAAATTTGGTAAATCAAATAAAGACAAAGAAATTGTCTTTTGAATAAGAAATATTTTCATGTAAGACTTTTTATATATTGGGAATTTATAATAATAAAATGGCAAATAGATATTAAATTGTGTTAAGCTCAATTTTTGTTAAGCTATCAACTATATTAGGTAATAAAAATATAAAAAAATATCTCTTAAAATATACTATCTAAAAATATATTTGATTTCTAGTGTAAATAAATTTAAGCCAGCCACTGCAATTCAAATCGAGTCCAGCATTTCACTAATGAGGAAACATAAAAGAAAAATATTCTAAAATTAATCGACATATTAAAGAATATTTATGTATAAAAAGTAAAATTTGGGTTTGTTTCTTCTAATATTATACAGTCCTTTTTTTTTCAATGCAGTTTTGTGCATTATTCTAAATTTTATTCTTCATTAACAAAACAGTAAGATTATTTTTCTGTTGAATGGTGAGTGCAACATCAAAATTATATTTTGAATATTATTGATAACAACTGATATATATTTTTCATAAAAAAATTGCTTTAATGTGATTAAAAGTTAATAAATTGCAAAAATAAGTTATTTTTATTCATTTATCACTTAATCAGTTAATATAAAAACAACAGACTTTCAGAAAATTAATTTAGCATACTTCAATTATTATTTAAAGCATAATTAAAAAACATTAGAAACAATATATTTTTTTCAAGAATAAAACAGTAAAATAATTCATACTGCTGTTTAAAACAAAATTTTAGATATTACAGCTTGCATGTAAATAGTTTAATTACATAAAATAATCCATGTCAAAAAAAATCAGTTAAATAAAATAATTTTATATGAAAATTAATAATAATATTTTTTATATGTAAAACAATATTAGTATATCATTGCAATGCTAAAAAAAATGTTAAACTTATATATTATGTGTGTGCTTAATGTGTGTCAGGTCTAAATCTCGGATAATTAAAATAAATATAGAACGCAAAAACCAATCATTCTACATAATAAGGCTTTTGCTTTCAAGTACAATTAGGCAAATACTATATATATATTGTAACGGGAGAAAGATCTTTGAGATTCACATATACTGACCCCGGGGATGCTACTAGTCCGAAAATAGGAACTAAACATTTATTTTAGGGTGGACAGGATATGTGAATTAAAAGGGCACCGACCTACACTCAGGGAGGAACAAGATATCTTAAATATTATTTAGACAGTTGAGAAATCAAAACACAAAGACAAACGTCAGCCAAATTAAGTTTAAACACTTTATTAATCTTATTAAAAGTTGTGCAATAGAGTGAAGACATCTAGCCATGAATACAAATATAGCTTATAGTAACATACGCGTATTTACCAGAGAGTGCACAAGAGTACAATAAACATGAAGACATTAAACATTTTGGCAATAAAATTCTCTCACTTAAAATATAAGAAATGGTTAGGATAATATCTCTTGCTGGCCAGTTGTAAAATTACAAAAACAAACAACAACTCTAGCTTCCTGAATCAGGGATAATAAAACAGTTACTGTCCCGCTGGAAATCAATGATACCAGTGCGGACGTCTGAGCAGTAATATTCAAATTACTGTCATTAAAATGCTGCAGGACTGCTGCACGTAATACTACATTCAAAGTAAACATGGTTGATCTCACTCACAAGACAGCAAAAGATATTTGATTATGATCTTACGTAATCCAGAAAGAAATGACTACTTTTAGACAACCTGAAGTAATAACTTGACAAATAGCCAGCAAAAAAATTTGTTGTTTGCACACAAAAAGCGCAAACGAAACATGCTTAAAGATTCTTTATTTTACAACTAAGGGCAGGTGAATAAATAAAGACTACGAAAACTGCCAATGCGTTTTGTAATAGTTAACAAAATAATCAGGTATATATTAAACATATAAAATACAATCTCCTAATGCACCCCCTGATAAACGAAAATTGCAAACAAACTTGGAATCTTAGTTTTAAGATTCCAAGACACACTTTAAATACTAGAAAAGAGTACATACAGATAATAAATAATTAAAAACAATTAATACCATTTTAAAATATATTTATCATTAGATTGAGTGGAGATTTAATTAAACACAATGTATTTACCCTGGCTAGAATAGGAAAAAGTTTAGCTTACGGTAAGGCAGAGTTCTAGTGATTTAATGACGAGTGCACACTTTTGATAATAGTTCATCTTTCAGGTCCTTTGACAGTGGCAAGATAGAGGCAGTGTTTATTTTAGAGGTTCATGGCATGACTGAAGGAGAGCTAGTAGGCGTGGGTTTGTCCTTTGTTTAAATTAGCCAGACATTCTAATGATGGCAAAACTCACAGCGGTGGATTTTGACATCTTGCACAGCAATGAAGTTTGTCAATAATTATTTAAGTTTTTAGTAGGAATTAAACATCTGAACAGCTACTCACAATGCTATCTCTTTGCAAGCCATAATCCAAGTGTGTATCTAATAACGAATCTCTTCTCTCTCCTAAAATTTGCAGGCTATCGTTGCCTCACTACATTTCCCACGCAAAACTTTCATTAGTGTCCATTCTATATTCCAGGCAGGGCAAATATCAATTTCCCACTCAATCTAATTTAAGACTTCCAACCAGGGATAATTGAAACAAAAACGACAAATACAAAACTAAATCTCCGCTTTTTAGAATTAACTTTAAAAATAATTACAGTAAAAGCAACAGGAATATATAATTAGCAAGCTTGCCTGTTTTTAATCAAATTGATTAAAACAGACGGTGAAAGTAAACTATTTTACAATCAATTTTATAAACATTAAATAATCTATTTTAAAATATAAATGTGTATGTGTTTTAAATAATAATAAAAAAATTGAGCATTAGACATTTAATGAAAATGCAGTTGTTTTCCCTTTTTAATTTTAGTAAAAACCATTGAATCGGAAATCAAACCGGCTCAATATATATATATTAATATTTCATTTTTAAAAATGTTAGATTTTTCAATATTTAAAAGGGATTTGTCTTATTTTAGGAAAAAGCATTATAAAATAACAATACACAATTGCATAAAAAATAATACAAGTAATAGTCGTAAAATAAAAATAAAAAGTTTATATGCAATTGAAAAGTAATTGAAGGTTTTTATGGTTTACTGATCCACATATCTATCTGCAATATTCATTGACTGAAATTCAAATATAAGTAATTTTAATAAGTTTTTAAACAATTGAGTGCCCCTGTCAAGTCATAAAAGGTTTTCAAGTACTCACTTCATAGAAAACTCAAAACAATTTTTCCATTTTTAATGGGAATCTAGCTATTATTATCTAGAATGTCAAACAGTAACAAATACTATAAAAAGGTAACTTTGATAAATCTGTATTTAACTCACTAGTATAGTTTCCTATTTAACAGTTTACAAACTAAGTATATTTCAAGAGATATATTTTTAAATAACTAAGTTTTTTTTTTTAATAACAGGCACCCACAACATTAAATACAATTCACATCTTAATAATTTCCAATTTGTTTTGTTTTCTGCAAGTGTAAAGAAGCAGTCTGGCAATAAAAACCAAGAATCATAATAAAGTGAAGTGGAAAAAATATATGATTCCAAATTATTGGCTTAAATAGTTAGCACCTCCATATATTAACTACTCAATATATTTATGGTAAGCAAATTTCATTAACTAACTACTGATCTTCATCACCAAGCAAGGCTAGTATCTCACTTCTATGTAGTTTTATAGCTTTTAGAAACAATTTAATGTGTTTTTTGGATAATATTAAATATTATGAAGACTCCCTAATAGCCTAATTTAATAGTATTTCAAACTACCATTACAAGTTATTTGCTTTCAAATAAAATTCAATTTTATGAAAAAAAGCAGTATTACTAAGAAAAAAAGAAAATGCTAATTAAAAATACTGGTCAATTTATATTCTAAATAATGTTATCAAATAATTATTATTTAAAATAATATTTTTTTTCAATCTGTCTTTAAATCTAGATTTACTTTAGCTATTAATATTTTTAAATAATTACCAAACTATTTTAGTTTATAGATATGTATTTAATTTTAACGATTTCAGATAGGAAGCAAAGTTCAGAATTTATTATAAATAAATGTATTTTTATTATCATTATTTATAGTTAATGAATCTGTACATTATTATTCGAATAGCATATTCTCTTAGAAGAATTCTACAATTTAATTCATTTGATTTCTGAAGTAACTGGCTAGAAACTAATTTAAATAAATGAGTTAATTTTAAACTAACCATTTGCCAATAGGTGGTTTATAAAATGAAATTATTTTAGAGAATTGACTAACCAAACTAGATTCTAAAAGTTTTAAATCTGTATCAATATATTTTAAGTTTAAAAAAAAAAAAAAACAACAACTAATATTTGTGAAAAATTTTAGCAGGCATAAGTCAATATGCTATTTTTTAAGCTATCAATAAATACAAATTTATATATTGAAAATGCTATTTCTCATAAGCATATTTTGTTGATTAATTCTGTGCCACTAATGATGTTATTCAAATTGATTTTTTTTTACGATTAAACGTAAAATTTAGTAATCTACAGGGAAGGTTACAAAGCTTTTTATAATATATATATATATATGAGAGTGTATATAATTTTGGCATAACATATATTTTATTTTAAATATCATTTATTAATTAAAAATGGCTAGAATTATTTTAATAAAGGAATTATTCTATGTCATTAACAAATTATTAAAATATTTATTAAATAATACGTTAAGGCTGGGGGGGGGGCGTATAAAGACTTATGTTATATATGCATTAAGAGGAGGTAATTTAGGCATGACAAAATAATTTATTTTAAATGTTATTTATTAATGAAACGGCACTAGAATTATTTTATTTATCGAAAACGGGGAAAATGATAAAGAGATTATTACATATTATCAAATTATTAAAACGAATATTGATTCTTTAATGATCTGAAAATAAAACTGCAATTCAAAATTAAATTATGGTTAAATAAGAATATTGAAAGTATTAACTTAAAGCAATCATAAGTCAATAAAAATAAAATGTCAATTCATTTTTATGTTCCTATATATATAGAAGACATTTGAACTCAGACTTTTACGCTCCCTACAGCTACTTACTCCATCTTATACAACCCATAATTACAACTCGTCTACAGAAAACATTGGATTCCCACCAACAAAGAGAACAAGCTGGATTTAAAAGTGGTTTTATTACAGTAGATCATATTCAGGTATTGAGAGAAGTTACAGAAAGGATAAATGAATATGAGTTGCGATTATCCTTTGGATTTGTAGATTATGAAAAGGCATTTTATTCTATAAACATTTCTTCAGTGATTAAAGCATTTGATCATCAAAGTGTAGATCCAGAATATTCTCATATTTTAAAGAATATTTATAAAAATCCAACTGCAACTATTAGGTTATATAATGATACTAGGAAAGTCAACATTGATATGTATGTTAGACAAGTTTACTCCATATCTCCAAAACTTTTTACAGCAGTGCTGCAAGAAGTATTTTGTGGATTAAAATGGGAAGCTATAGGAGTGAAAGTAAATGGAGATTATTTAAGTCATTTAGATTTTGCAGATGATGTAGTTGTTTTTGCAAATATTGCTTTAGAGTTGCAGGAAATGTTGCAGGAGTTATCAGATGAAAGTAGGAAAGTAGGACTAAAGATAATTGTTAAAAAGACTAAAGTAATGTTTAATGGATTTTTTCAAAATATGAAAATAAAGATGGATTATGATGAGTTAGAAGAAGTTAACAGTTACAAATATCTTGGTCATATTATTAAAACAGATGGAAACATAATGGATGAAATTAATCATAGAATTAAACTTGGTTGGAGTGCTTTTGGTAGAAATAACTTGGTACTAAAAGGAAATATACTTTTGTGTTTGAAAAAGAAGGTTTTTAATAAATGTGTTTCACCAGTTCTTACTTATGGATCTCAGACTTGGACACTTAATAGAAGAGCAATACAAAGAATTCAGACCACTTAAAGAAGTATGGAGAGATGCATGTTGGGAGTAACAAAACGAGACTGAAAACGCAATATATGTGTAAGAGAACAAACAGGTGTTACTGACCTCATTGAAAAAATTAAAAGACTGTTAAGTGAAGTTGGGCTGGACATATTGCTAGAAATGATGATAATAGATGGACAATTGAAATCTTAATATGGATTCCAAGAGTTTGTAAAAGACCCAGAAAGAGACATCATGTGAGATGGTTTGATGAAATAAAAAAGTGTGCAAGCATGATGTGGAGAAGAGAAGCTAAAGATTGGAGGAGATGGATTAAACTTGGAGAGACCTTTATCCTGCAGTGGATTGATAATGGTTGATGATGATGATGATGATGATATAACCTATATATAGAAGCACATATATGTGAAAAAAATAAATGATCTCCAATAGATGCATTTTTTGCTGAACCAACATTCATTGGTTGGTCCACATCATTATCTCCTAAACACACACACACACAAATATATATATATATATAATCAGTGCTCAGTTTATGCAAAAAATAGAAAATCTCACTTTAATGAACAAACTTCAATGTTTTCCACCATCCAAATCTTCAGCCATCTATATCACTGAAAATCTGAGGATAGAACACTCAAAGCCCTTGTTGATGCCAACATTATTGTCATAAGCCTTGTTGATTTTAAGTCATTATTACCTCTCACATATAGGACCTTAATATGTCCATTTGAATACACAGAAGCAGAATATGGCTGTATGTATAATATTTTGAATATAAGTGTATTGTCTATACTGAACTTAATATAATTAGAAGAGATTTGAACTCAGGTTTTCAAGATTCCCACATCTATCTAATCCATCTTATACAATCAATATACATGACCACAAACATCTAAAAAAGATGAATAATCTCCAATATATGTAAAGAGTACTCATCACCCCCTACACACACACACACACATATATATATATATATATATATATATATATATATATATATATAATCAGTGCTCAGTTTATATTAAAAGAGCAAATCTTCAAAGTAAAAGGTTTGAAGATTTATTACTTTAATATAAACTGAGCACAGATTATATAAGTATAAGGGGGTGATGACCTGGGCCAACTGATGAATGCTGGTTATGTATATTGAAACTCACTTATCTTTTTCACATGTATGCAGCAATATGTATCAGTTGTATAAGATGGATTGGGTAGCTCTAGGGAGCTTGACTCTCTGAGTTCAAATCCCTTTTAATTACATTAAATGCAATATAGTTAATATACTTGTATTTTAATATATATATAATTACAATATATAGGGTGTATGAGCATAGACTTTCACACAACCCACCACTCTCCACCTGCATCTCATAACACTTGATACACTTGAACACATATATGTTGAGCACTTATAGCGTATATGTGTAGAGATGGTAATCTGGACCAACTGATGGTTTAGCATGAAATATGGTTATTGGTGATTATTTTTCAACATATAGTGTTCAAGTGTATCAGTATTATAAGATGGAGGTGAAGAGTGGTCAGTTGTGTGAAAGTCTGTGCTCATACATCCTATATTATATATTGTTACAATAAATGAGTTCAACAAAATAATTAACTATCATTAGAGAAATAATCTTAGGCCTATTAAAGAAAAAATAAATCAATTAAAAAAATTGCAGTGTTGTAAAAAAAATTCGGAGGACTAAGAGATAGCTTGTTTTTTCAGGATATGAATGATGTCACATGATTGAATGATATTTAAGAAGGAGAAACTCTATAAATAAATTATTCATAGTTTTAATAGATAAATTGTTTTGAGATAAGTTTTCTGGACTGAGATATTTTTAGTTTAAGTGTTCTCATCATATGTTTAGATACTTTTTTTATGTTGAGAAAGGTTTGCTTATTTATATTACAGAGTAGAATTGACTAATTGCATTACAGTTTTAACCAATTCTCTTGCTGTGTGTAGTATACATATAGTAAATTATCTTTTTCATATAATGGAGAAATAGTTTTGTTGAAATATTTCATGTTATAGCTAATAGTTAAAGTTAATTAATAAAATGAATATGTAATCAGTTCTGAAAGTTAGAAAAAAATTCATTTTAATTTTTTTAAAATAAATATAATAGTTGTATAATAAAATTTATTCTTTGGTAAAAAAGGGGGTTAATAAAATGATCTATTCCATGGGAATATATATTTCATTAGCATACAGATTACTATATGTGTGAAAAATAAACTGTATTTAATGGTTTAAAAAATTGCCATCAATGAATGTGTTTAAAGATGGTTTATTATTAAGCAGTATTTTATTTAAATAAAAGTTTATTTTATAAAATTATAATGTAAAATATAATTCATTTATAATTGTACAAAACATTTTTAAATTGAAATCAATTTTATTGCCATTAAAATATTGACCTATAAAACTGATACTATTATTCTATTAAATATTTTACTTATAAACAGCAAAATAATGTATTGTTTTGTTGGCACTTTGCCAAGAATAACTGCGATATTGTTTGATCACAACTCAGATTACATCTGTAATATATTTGGCTTCTTTAAAAAAAATTACTAAATTCTAAGCCAATAAAAATGAATTGTTAATTACAAAGTGTTTTATCCAGGAGACAGACATGAATTTTAATGGTTAGTTTATTTCTTTATCTCTTATTCGAAAATTAATAAATATACCTTTCAAGTCATAAATTGCTGCATTAAATTGGTATCTTCTTTTAAACTTCATATAAGCCTGTTTAAAATGGAGTACCATAATAGAAAAGAATTGTCTTTTACTGTTTATTACTTTTAAAAGGATCTTAAATAAATTGTTTAAAAATCAGAATTTATACTGGGTAAATAAATTGAAATAAATAAGAACAATTTAAAAATCTTTATGAAATATTTTTTTTTTTTAAAAATAAACTTTTTGATATAAATATTTTTTTAAACAACTACTAATTACTCATAACCTAACTTGTTAGCAGTTCGTAAACATTGTCTATATTTATAACTTGTTGATAAAAATATGTATTTAAATTAACATTTCAAAATGTTTTTTTATAATATTCAGAATACAATATAAATGTAATAAATAATTTATTCTTATTTATGGGAAGTGTATTGATGTCATATTTTAGTATTGATTCTAGTAATATATAATTTGTATTATCTAAATATATTTGTAATTGCTTATAGGTGTATTAAGTAATTACTTATAAGTTCCTAATTTATGATATTTGATTGCTAATGGTTATTTGTTTTGTATATGGTATTGAATGCTGCATGCATTGCAGTTTAAATATTAAGTGATGGATAGTATTTAGCTTTTGATGTATTGTTGAAACCAAGTGTAATTTCCCATGGATTTGTATATAAAATGATTTAGTTTCTAATAAATACTTTTATGAGAGCATGGATAATTTTGTTATATATTATTAGGAATGGCCTATTTTTTAACAATAATTTTTTTTTTATATTCGTCAAATATTTTTATTTATGTGATACTAATGACAGCTCCTTTATTATTGCTATTACTTTAAATCTTATGTCCAGTATAAAGTTTACCTTACTTTTATAAGACATTTCAGCCATTGTTTTCTCTTTTAAGCCATCAACATATAGGTTGTTGTATTACTGACTGCATATTAATGCTGACTAGGTTTAGTTTATTTTGTAATTAGTGGATTTATATATAGGTTTTGATTTATTTTAATGATTTATATTGGTATTGGTTGTTTTAATTTTATTATTGAACACTAGATGGTATTATCTGTATTTTTATATTGGACTATTTCCATCATCTAATATGTGAGTGAATGTCTTTAGAAAAGTTTAATTTTTTTTTAATATTGCAAATACATTCAACTGTTAGTAATATCACAGCAAACAGGATAGTATATGCACCAACTGCTAGTAATATCACAGTAAACACATGCATATACTAACCTGTTTGGTGTAATATTACTAACAGTTGGTGCATATACTAACCTGTTTACTGTGACATTACTAACAGTAGGTGCATATACTAATTTGTTTGCTGTGATATTACTAACAATTGAATGTATTTGGAATATTGAAATAAAAATTAAACTTTTCTAAAGACATTCACACACATATTAAATTATAAAAATAGTCCAATATAAAAATACAGCCAGAACACCATCATCACAAACCTTCAGGAAAACACTAGATGGTTTTATGTCCATAATAGTTTGTTAATGCAATAGATTATTAACATTTGAAAAGGGCATTAAATCAGGTACTGAAAAAGGCTTTTTAAGTATATAAAAAAATTGATATTTATATAGCTGTTGTAAGAATTTATTATTTTCTGATTATTATTTTATGGAAAAACAGCATAAACATATTTATTCTTTTCCAGTTTGACAATATAGTAATTTGTCAATTATATATACATTGACTGATTTTGGTATCTGAATTTAGATGTCAATGCTTATTACAACAATATTCTTGTCATGTTTACTAATACTAAATTAATTTTGTTTGTTAAGTACAGATTCTGTTTATTTTTTAAATATAATTACATAACAAATTAATTGAAGGAAACAGTATAAATACAAAATATTTATTACAATAGGTATTATACATAATTATTATAAGAGAGTTTCTGATCTTTATGATCACCATATTATTTTAAAAAAATAACTGTATCATTTCATTAGTGGGTTTCTGTATAGGAGTAATTTGTGCTGGTAAACTTAACTTTTTCTCTCTATGGATTTCTCTCCTTAGTCATAAATATTTTATAATAATTTGGTGTTAGAAAGAAAGTCTACAATTATTATTTAGATTGTGTTTTCTGAAAAAGTTATATGCCAAACTGCTTTATCCATTACAATATATATAATATTTAAATGCACGTATATTATCTATATTAAACTTAATGTATTAGATGGGACTTGAACACATACTTTCAAGCTCGCCACCACTATTTGCTCCATCTTATACAACTTATACACATGACCACATAGTGGGGAAAAGGTAAATTATTAGCAATATATGTATTTCATGCTAAACCAGCCCTCATCAGTTGGTCCAGATACCATCTCACACACATATATACATTCAGTACTCAGTTGATATTAAGATAGCAAATCTTTAAACTTTAAAGTGCAAGCTTCAGTCTTCTTTAATCTCAAACTTTTCAGACATCTATATCATTGAAATTCAGAAAATGAAATGCTCAAAGGCTTTTTTGATACTAATATTATTCTCATGCCTATGTTGACATTAAAGGAGTTGAAGATTTATAGTAATAAAAAATGGATATTCATATATTTCAAATGTTTAAGTGAAATTTTTTAAGGATATATATAAGGATGTTTGTAATGTTTCATTTTGTATTACAAATTACATGAATAAGTTAGTGAATAATTCTAAAAATGCCATACCTGTCAAGCAGAATGGTAATGTTGTTTATCAAATTTTTTGTGGATGTATGTTATCATATATAGGTGAATCAAAGTTCAGTATTGAAAAAAGATTAAAGGAACATGAATTGTTATACAACCATGTGAAAATTAAAAATAACGGTCATTTAATGATTGCTTCAGCTTTCTCAGATCATGAAAGAACATGTAAATATAAATTTTACTTTAATATTAAAAGTGGTAAGATTCTTCATGAAGATAGAAACCACAATGAAAGAAAAATTAAGAAGGTAATATTAATAAACAGAAATAAAATGAATAGAATTAATAAATAACCTGCTAACATTAAAATTCATGCTTCATAGGATTTGAGTTGATGACATTTGTTTTTGTTCTGTTTTGTTTTTTAAATTTATTGGTAGATGAAGAGGGTTAAGCAATTAACTCAATGTACTTCTGTGGATTGAAAAAATATATAATAGTTTATTACCATTATATTTATTATTTTTATTGTTAGTACAATAGTTTTTAATTAACCAACATTTTATTTGTATTATATAATGGACGCTTTCTATTTTTGATCTTGCTAATTATAGAGTGCTATTTATTTATAAACTGAGAAAGAATGATTTTCTCCTCTTAATTATATATGTAAATTTTTATTAACCTTCCTATTGAATTTTTTCTTCTTATTTAAAAATACTTTTAACTATTATCACAATGTTGCTAAAAGATAATACGATTCAGACTACAATGTCAGATTTTTATATATTTGATAAATATGCAGAAATTTTTAGTATAATTTTAATATTTACATTTATAAAGTCGATAAATTTTTTCTAATTACTATATATAACTCTATATTAGAAAAATGTATTTATTTATGAAAATATCCAATAAAGTGAGATTTTTGAGTTTCCACTATGTAAAGTACTTATGTCTTATTTATAATTCATATAATTTCAAGAACTACAGTAAAATTAGTTTTTTTTTTTGTTGGCTAAAGACAAGTCTGTCAAAACGTGTTATTTCTAGATCATGCAACTTTATTTTACAATGCCATTTTGTCATTAGTTGTTTACCTAGTTGAATTATAACTAAAATATTATTAATAAATATATATAAAATTCCCATTGTATTTTCAATTTTCATATACAAATACACAGACATAAATGTATAAAGGTTTGTTATAAAGTGGTTAGTACTTCTTTCTGCCATAATAATGGCATATATTTCAAATCCACATAAAACTTGAAAATATTTTTAGTTTGCTTAGAATTTCTAAGTAAGCTTAGGATATTTTTTCAAGTAACAGCCACATAGTCAATCCAGTGAAATTTGCAATATTGGTCTCTAAATTAGTATTTCAATTACTTTAACTAGAAAATAATATATTGAAGGAAACTGTTATTTCTCCATAATCCAGCAGCCCAATCAGAAATATCTTTTTCTTTAATTTTTTTTTTTGTGAAAGTCTACTAAAAAACGTTGCCCTTCAAAGGAATATATATTCTCCTTTTTAATGTAATCAGTCTGACACTTTTATTTTAACTCTTGGTCAGGGAAAATTTTATTTTCCTTTGCTAATGTTCTAGGTAAAATGTTTTCTAGTTAAGCAATTATAAATAGATAATGTCACACACTAAATATTTTCATATATATATATTATAATGATCGAAATGCAAGTGGAGATCAAATCTAACCGCAAAAACAATATCTGCAACTACCAGGGCGCCATCTAGGCATTTGAGCCTAGAAAAATTTATAGAGTAGGCAGATACGCGCTGTTAAGATTCCACTTTATTTAAATATTCCGATCGTTAGCCCAAGTCACTAGCTCAGCGGAGACGCAGAGATAAAAATCTATATCTTAATTTATGTCTTAAATATCAATAAATAAAAGCCACTGCCAGAAATTAATACATAAAAATATTTATTTACGCACATATAAAATAACATTTAAATTTTGAGGAATAAATTCAACATTTTAGATTTTTCTATTAATCTTTTAATTTTACATTTAACTAAGTTTCAATGAGTTTAATATTCTATTTAGATAGTCAAGTATGAATAGACTACATAGATCTGCATTTGAAAAGAAAATATTCTTCCCTGATTTAACCTTAGGCAACAAATTTTGCAACCAAACTGGCGCCAATCCATCTGATACATTCATGTATTCAATGTAGCATGATACGACAACACAAAATACTATACTGTCAGGAATGTACATCTAAACAATAAGTAGAAATAGAGAAGACATTGACTCTCCACCAACAGGAATGTTACATCTGTTGGCAAATAGAACAATAAACAAAAAACTCCATAGGAATGGACTGCGGTCTTCTGGCAACTTACAAACCCATCCATAGGCAAACAGAGGGTGTGTGGCGTATCTATAATCCTGCCCATAGCGGACCTCATAATACATCTACAATTACACAAATATATCCAATCCATTGAACCAATTCAACTACGAAATGAATAACCTAAGATTACCCTCCCTTAATATAACTTTACAAAACTATATAGCCATTCATGCCCGACTTAAATTTAACATTTAGATACGTTTGCACAAATGCATTTTATAAAATTTGTTTTAAAATGTTGAGTATAGATCAGCTGCACAGATTCCACAGTCAAAAACATTCCAAATTAAACACAACCGATCAAAATACAAAGTCATTGATAAATGTAACTTGCATAGGGAATATACAAATCCCATTAGCATTCATCGTAAGATGCTTGCAGTGATATCGTTGACCCATATATTCTAATCGAATGTGAAAACCACAACATAATCAACCACTAACGAATCTATGCAATGTCTATACCCAACTTAAATGTAATGCATTTAATAATTTCTACAATAAATATTACTACAAATAAAAATAATAAAATGGAAATGATTTTAGCAAAACTTAACTATATAAATTTAAACAATCAATTATTAATTTGAAAATCAAATAAGAGTTCATTTTAAAATTTAAATTAGCAGAATCTTTAAAAAAAAATCAATGATGAAAGTTCTTAATTACTTTTTTTGGTTGTTGTTAATTTGTAAAGTTCATAGCTCACGGTAGAAGAGTCCAGGTTTCTGCTTTTAATTCCCACGATGCCTCCATTGGAAGATAATGTTCTGGAGATGGAAATAGCTGGTTCCATTCTTGTATCACAGTCTTTTCATTTTATAATTTTTTTAACTAGAGAGTGTGGTATGTGCGTCCTACCACAACTCTCAAACACACCACGCTGGAACTGCCCGAAAAAACTGTATTTCCCTTTTTATATTATCCACACAGATTCAATCAACAAAACGTCACTAATCCATCACTTTCATTAGGGTCCGAGCCAAGGCTTAGTGCTTCCATTGGTCAAGCTAAAATCTCTTTATTCTCTTATCTAATTTACTCTCTGACTTTTTAATTAGACAGCTTTTGGATAATTAATAAACAATCATTTCCATTTACAGATTACAGGAATTAATTAACACCTGTTTTTATTTTTACTTACGTTATTTCTTTTTTAAACTATTTTTATATTTAAATCTTTTTTTATAAAAAAAATACATTCAAATACCTTTTTTTATTTATTAAAAAAAAATATTTTTAAAGTTTAGCATCTGTGCGAATATATACGTTTAACAAACATTTTAATTTTAGCGTTTAGTTTTTTTTACTTTTTAATACACTTATTTTTATATGCGAACTTAAAAGTTTTTATTTCAATTTAATGTAACGACATATTTATATATCGTTACAATATATATATATATATAAGACTTACAAAATTATAAAATGCAGTCTATGAATACTGTGAATTAATTTAAATGGTCATATTCTTATTTTCATGTTAGTGTTTGGCTCATCAGAAAATTTACAAAAGATTTTTCTAAAAGCCATATTTAGTAAATTTAAAAATAATGTATTGCTACTGGAAATGTTAGAATGTATGATTACAAATGAATTTTAAAATATTACATATAATAAAGCCATTATAAAATTAGATAAGTGGTTCTAAAGTAAGAAATGAGGAATGTGAGACTTTAATATTTTAAATAACAAAAGGAAATTTGAAGAATTAATCAAAGGCAATAAAAAATTGTAAATAACACTACTATAAAAAATGATTATCAATAATAAATTTAAAAGTATTTTGAATGATCTTTTATCATGTTTTAATGATGAAGATAATAAAACAAATATAGAAATTATGCAAAAAAAAAATCTATAAGTTCCCAATTTTATGTGATGACAAAAATAGTTGTTTCATGGTAAGATGAAATCAAAGTTATTTAATTCATCAACAAAAATAAGATTGTATAAAATTATAAATTTTATATAAAAAAAATTATTAACGAATAAATGTTTATAAGTATTTGTATAACACAAATATTATGGTAATAATAAATAGATATTATAAAAATTATAAGCAAAAGATAAGGAATTCAATAACAGAACTGATGAAAATTGGATTATACAAAACTTTATAAAAAGTAAAAAATTATACACAAAAATGTACTTATAAATTTTGGAGCTTATAGAAAATTAGATCACAATATAATGGAAGTAGAATTGAAGTTAATTTTTCAAAATACAAAATTTTAAAAAATATATCAATAAATTAAAGAATGACATTATAAAAGCAAATGTTTTGAGTTTATGTTATAGAAGATTAAATTCAAATGAATTATGAATGAATAAACTAAAGTAACTATGTGTAATAATATTTAAATACAAATATATTTAACTTAATCTAATTAAATATTACATATTCAATCTGCATTCTGCTCATCCCTCTTCTGTGAATTTAAATGAATTTATTAAGTTTCTGTATGTGAGAGGTCAGAGTGGCCTAAAGTCAATATGAATATATGACAATAATATTGGCATCAACAAGGGCTTTCAATGATATGGTTGGCTGAGGAGCTGAAGACTGAAGAAGATTGAATCATTTCCATTAATGTTTGATGATTCGCTATCTTATATATGTGTGTAGGAGATGATGATTTGGACCAATTGATGAGTTCTGTCTCAGCATGAAATATGTATATTGGAGTAATTTATCTTTTTCGTATTATGTGGTGATGGGTATTGGTTGTATAAAATGGAGTAGATAGATGTATGTAGCTTTAAAGTCTTAGTTCAAATCCATTCTAATTAAATGAAATTAGAAGTAATATCATAAAAGAAACATAATGCATCTGTATTTATTTTTATAAAAAAAATATCAGTTAATTGATTTGTGTTACCTAATTGTACTTAAAAGAAATACAAAATATAATGTTGTTCTTGATTTAATAATAGATAAAACAATTTGGAAAAAAAACAGCCACAGAATCTAATCAGAAACCAATCAAACAATAGTCAGGGCACAATAATTCTATTTAGATGATTCCACACAAAAAAAAACTATCCATAACTTGATTTTTTAAATCGTCCGTTTTACTATGCATTAAATGATGCAAAACATAAAATATAATTGCATTGTTACTTTTTTGTAAGTCGTGCACTCCATATAATTGCCCATATTAAGATTTTTGATTATTTTTGTTGTAGTTTTCTCATCACTAAATCAATTCAAAAATCATTAGTTATTGCTTTACCAAACTATTTATTATCGAAATATAAATGAATATTTAAGGGTTCGTATGATAGAAATAATATTCTTATGTTTGTTTAAAGAAATGTTTCATAGTACAGGTTAAAATTTATGGTATAATTTATAACATAGGACAGTTATTATTTTCTTTAACAATTTTCTTTTATTACTTACAGAATCAAAAACGTTAATGGTATAAAATTTTAAATTATCCCAATGTTTTTCACTCATTTATAATGATTCTTTTTTAAGAAGAATTGTTAATGTGATGGGTTTTTTTTTTTTTTCTAATAAGAATAATTAATATAGAAATTTTAACGATTTTCAAATATGTTTTATTATTCAATAGATTATTTGCATTAAATTGGGTATATATTTATCTGAAGAAAAACTTGTAGTTAGAAAGTGTTGTGGAAAGATTAGATGTTAATATTTGTTTTTTTAATTTGTTTTTATTTTAAAAAAGACATTTTTCAGTGTGAATGGTCTACTGCTTGTAGAAGGTTTCTTTAATAATTTTTCTTAAAATAACGTTAAAGAAAAAACATAGGTGTCAGATTAATCAATTGCCATTAGTAATAGTTTTTTGTGTGTGCGATTATTGTTTATTTAATATTTTGTTAAAAATATCTCGATTTCCAATTATTTATTAATATATATTTAACTCAGTTAGGCTAGCAATTTGCTAAAAATAATTAAGTTCGATTGAAAACTATTCATGTTTTACCTATAGTAAAATTTCAAATCGTGAGAGAGTAAGTTAAATATATTAAATAAATGTAATAAAACATCTTTCATTTGTCAAAATAATTTGAGTTGATTTATGAGATGTAAATGTTTGATGAAGATAAGATAAGGAAATAAAGAGGTTGATCAATGATCTTGAGCTAGAAATGGCCTTTAGCAATTTGTATTTTTACCTTGATGGTTTACCATTTATTGATATACAAATTATTCTGTCATCTAATATATACATAAAATTAACAAGTTAACAATTTTTTATTATCTATATTTCGATCAATAAAATTTCTTTACAAGTCATTTTACAAGATCAATTTATTTATTTAATTAAGTGATGCAAATGAGAAAAACTTGATTTTTTTACATTTTATTATCTAAAAATGTCCTTAAGGAAACTAAAAAAGAAAAGGCAAAACAAAATATATAAATTACTAGCAGTACACAATCAATAAAAATATCATTAAAGATTATCTTGCATTATTATTAAAATATGAAAATTAATTTTCATTGAAATGAAATCATTGATAAAATCTATTGATGCTAATTACATTTATGCCAATTAAAAAAAAATTAATAAATACATTTAATATATATATATATATATATATATATATATATATATATATATCAAACAAAAATTAACTTAGATAATTAGTTATCATATGTAAATCACATCACCACAGTCAATGGTTTAAATAAATCAGTAGGATATCAGCAATTTGTTGTGAAGGCAACACTTAGATAATAATTGAAAATTCTAATAAATGAAAACTTACTTATTATTGGGGTATAAGATCTTAAATAGACCATTAATAACTGTGATTAACTAAAACATATTGATATTAAAACTACCTAGAAGTTTTAAATAAATTTCATTAAATATAACATGACAAAATTTTTATTTATCATCTGAAAATTGTCTTGACAATATATTGCTCATACTCTTTTGTTTTATTTTGAGAATCATCTGTGATGTCATTTATATATACATGTGAGTGTTTATGCATGTTTATATATTATGTCTGTTTTTGTGAAAATGAATCTGCTACTAAAAAAATTATTAAAAAAGAAATCTTATATTTTTATTGAGAGCCTTAAAAAAACAATAAAGGAATTTTTAATTTCACCTCTCTAATTCATTTTGAATGCTGCTATTTAGGGCCGGATTTTCCTATAGGCTAACTAGGCTTCAGCCTAGGGCCTCATGATCAAGAGGGGCCTACCAATAACAACATGTTTCATTTAACATATTATTATATATCACAGTAATGATGTATATGGGAGGTGAAAGGGCCTCATAAGTGGAATAGCCTAGGGCCTCTTTTCATCTAAATCCAGCCCTGCTGCTATTAATGTAAAGATTTACAAAGTGAATATACCTTGAATAAGCGTTTAAAAAAACACATTAGCCAGAAAGATGAGATTTTAGTCTTTATTTTTGATTTTGATACTAAAATAAAACCAAAGTTATTTTTCTTTCTCAAAATCCAGATATTTATTTAAGACATCATATTCTGCTTTTATTTAAAAATCATAATGACTGTATTTATTTTTATATCAGTGTTAATATTCTTGTGGTGGAAAGTAGCATATTGATTATACTACTACTACAAGATGATTTTATATTTGTGTTTATTTTAAAATTATATGTGAAAAAATATTTATATTGATTCTAGAGAAAATAATTGCACTACTACAACTTTAAGTTTAAAAATTATTTTGATGTTTTTAAAACAAAGTATTGTATATGATTGAAGAGGATAACATATTCATAAAACTGTAGTATTTTGCCATTATTAGGAATTCTATAATATGATTGTTCAGATTTCTGATGAAGAATTCTTTATAGTATTTACATATTTATTAAATGTTTGATATAATCAAAAAGTGTTTGGTTTAGGTAAATTTTGGTTATATATTAAACAAGGTCTGTAATAAAGTGATGTAACTTCAAATCTAAAGATTTTTCCATCAAATATAAAGCTGTAACTTCTGATGTTTGAACAGCATCAAAATTTTTTCTATGACTGATAATTTTTTTATAATAATTACATGAGCAATGATATTTGACATACATAAATTGCCTTTAATCACAATGGAATGTTTTACGTTTCTTTTCAATATTTTTTGCTAAATGTACTTGCTGTTTTTTTTTTTTATAAAAACAGAAGATCTTATGCACTTTGAGTCTGAGTGGACAAAAATTGAATAGTAAAAATAAAAAGATCTATTTGATTTTTAATTCATATTTTAATTTTAAAAAATATAATTTTTAACATAGTAAATAGCAAGTAGAAATTATTTAATTGTTTAGTAAAACCATTATAGTCAAAATGTTTTTGAATGAAATAGGCATTTATATAGTTAATTCATATAATATATCTTAACTAAAGACTTGAATAATGATAATGGCATTAAGATACTTATAGGATGCCTTGAGATAACTAAAAAGATTTGTTTAGTAAATGTAAATTTTATGAGCCACTTGGACATTTTACCATGTTTACAATTATATCTGAAATATAATAATAAATTGACAGTAAAGAATGTATTTGATCTTTAATATCTAAACTCTATTATATGGGTTAATACACATTTTATAGTAATAAAATACTATCTTTAGAATCAATATGTGTCTAGTAATGGTTAATCCCATATCTCACAAACATATAGTTACTAGTCCATATTGGGCAAAATATTTTTGTAGGAAAAAACTTTTATTTATTACAGAATAATTTAATTTTTCCTGATTGATTTTTTTTTCCAATCATATTTTTTATTGACAAGATTTGATCATATCTTTTCAAAATAGATGTATTGTATTTTATAACAACTAAGCAACTGTTAGTGTTAAACTTTGTGTCATGTTTGGCATTTTGAATACTTTTATCCTTATTTCATTGAAGATTGTGCAATCATCAGATAGATGCAATAAGATTTCAATCTATTCAACATCAAAGTGGTTTGGATTGAGAACAAAGAGAAAATACAAAAATTGTGGTTTATCCCAAATAACACCCACATAATAAATAAAAAAACTCATGTGTTGCATTATCACCCTAGTAGTATATGTAAATTGACAAACTTGCATACTAATTAACCAATAAGTGCAATAAGTATTTTAGTATTATAAATATTTTATATCTGTTCAAAAATAATGCTAAGCTGTAAATCTGCAAAGAAGTTATAATTTTATAATCTTTCCTGTATAATGGACTTTTCCTATCTTTAATGAGGATTTATCTTTATTGTTGAATTACAATATATAGGATTTCAATTTGTATAATATATATTATTCAAATGTTCATTTACAAGGAGTGTTAATATATAAAAGATTAATTATAAATTTCAGGTATGATTGTTTATTTTGGAAATTTTAATTGTTTGGATTAATCAGACATCCATTAACACAAATTTTGGCATATATAATGTGTTTGTAAATGCTTCAATAGCTTATGCATTAATATTGATTTTATTGTGGATATTTTTATATCTACATATTAAATCACTGAAAAATGAGTATCTATCTTTGGAAATTATTTTTAAATTGGAGTTTGCTTAATAGATGTTCTAAAATGTACATTCTGGCATTGGTATGCAATATATATTTCTTTAATGATATTAAAAATAAACCTCTTTTTTGAAATCAGTGTTGTTTTTAACAATAATAGTTTAAAAACACTATATCTAATCATGAGAATAGATCAGAATTTCCTTGATCATATTTTAATTTGTGAAATTTGATACAGCAAATAAAATCTGAAATATTTTAATTTTGAGTATAATTTTATCTTTCATAAAGATGTCTAGGAAATCACCAGATTCTACTTCAAATTTAGATATGTGAAAAGCTGATAATTTATTTGGTTGTATTATTAAGCCAGTTTTTATGAGAATTACTTGATAAATTGAAGTAATGATTGTCAGAATTGCTAGGGTTTGAAAGACTATAATGGTGTAGTAAATACATATTAAACTAGACACTGAACATTCCAGATGACTTATATGTGGTCCATGAACTGTTTGCTCAGTTGGTTTTATAAGTAAATTTATGTCAGCACATATAAAAGTTTTGCCAGTAGTGAGTGCAAACCTCATAGCAGTTAACTGACTTATTGGCTCCATAGAGAAATTTCCAACTAATGTTGCTAAAAATGCATTTCATGAGAAAACATATTCTTTAAGTTTGTCTATTTAGGATAAAAATTATTAAAGCACAAATTAAACTATCAAAACTATAAAATATTAACTTACAATTACAAAAAATAAATGAAATAAAATGACAAGATTATTAATAGGAAATGTTCCTATTTAATATTAGTAAACATTTAATTGACCAATTGTTTATCAAAAAACAAATATATTCAAAGAAAACCTGCATTTTAACATTAAATACTGATTAAAATTAAAATATGAAATAATTTTACAAAATAAAATTAATAATAACCAAGTAAAGAAATTGTGTTGAAAATTATTTTTGAGAGCTTATGAGTTAAAAAAAAAACTTTATTAAGAAAGCACAGTAGGATACATTTTCTTCTATAGAGAAAGACTATAATCTTTTATCTTTTTTGAATCAATAAGTTTCTGACATCTAGCAACTTTAATTGTAATTCAATTCTTAATTCATTAACACATTCACTATCGTTGACACCATATTGAATTTTTGAAAAACTGACTTAGTCACAATTTTCACAATACCTTCAGTTTTCCTAATGGTAAAGAAAAATGCCTTGCATTGATAGAAACTAAAAAACTAAGAAAAGCAATAAGGTTAAGATAAATAGTGATAACCATTTAAAAAATAAGGAAAAAAAGAAATTTCAGCATTGGGCAAAATTATTACTTTATTGTTTGTTTATAATTTCTAATTTATTATTAACTAAATTTAAATTATATCTTCATTGATAATTTCTTTTTATTCCTCACAACATAATCTTTCAAGCCATATATAATACTTCTTACCTGAGATAATCCCTAGTTTCAGAATCTCCAAAATAAGTCGTGTATGAATTCTTCATTTTTATCTTGTACCCCAAAGGTGACAAATCTCAAAGTTGTCTATAAGAAAAAGGTTCATCCTAATAAAAGATTAAAAAACAAATCATTTTCAGAAGATCTGTATTACTGATAAAATGAGTTTCATCCCTTCATTTTATATTTTTTGTGTACATCAGTGATGTTTATATTCTTTATGCATACTAGTGATGCTATCTTGTTATATTTAGTGTCCCACAGAGATATAATGTATTTGTATATAGCTCATTTGCTAGCTATAGAATTGAAAATAATGTGATGCAAGTTGTGGCAAAATTACTGACTCCACATGAGTACCAAGGCATAGGCAAAAATCAGAATTTGATTCTTTGTCTGCATTCAATTTCATGTGGTATATACATAACTATTGTTGTATCTCCACATGCACACACCATTTAAAATCTGTCTTTGTTGGTTTTAAGTGTTTATATTTTCAAATGCCCAGTAAATTTTGTGATTGCTTTCTCAACTACATATTTCTGTATATTTGATAATCAGTCCTAAAATTTACATTGTAGTGCTCTATAATACCTTAATTATATATATATATATATATATATATATATATATCAAGTAATGTCTATATATATATATATATATATATATATAGACATTACTTGATATATAAACACAAACCTGTAATTGCAAACACAAACACAATAATATTGTAATAAATTACTAAATCTTTTGAGAATCATTATGAATTAAAAAATAAGATTGTCTAAACTTAGATCTGAGCTCCAAAATTACATAAACTACTCTTGTTGTATTTCAATACAAATGTTTAAATTTATATACATATAATAAAGAGTATAAATGATATATAATTTCTATATACTATACAAACACCAATACATATGTAAACATACCATTTATCAAATAATTAAAAAAATTTCAAATATTTAAAAATAAAAAGTTTTATTACTTATGACCCGACCCGATACTCCAATTCAGAGCCCCAAAATTATATAAACTACTTTTGTTGTATTTGAATACAAATGTTTAAATTTTTATATATAATAAATAACATAAATGATATATACAAATGCAAACATACCATTTGTTTATCAAATTATTTTAAAAAAATTACTATTCAAATAATTAAAAATAAGATTTTACTTACAATTTGATATTCTAATTACATTTTGAATGCCTTGAAATGCAAATTGAATCCGCACATTTTTAATCCCTTTTCGTAAGCTCTTTGGCCATTTAAAAAATTTTGCCTTTATCTGCTCCATGAAAAATAGTAAACTTAGCAAAAAATAAAAAATTAAATGAAGGTACAAATGAAAATACTCATAAAACATTCAATTTTTTTCCGGATTTTAACATAATGTATGTCATTCAAAAGAGAATTAAAAAATGAAACAAATGCTGTGATTTCTGTTGATGTCATGCTTGTAGTGTTTATGTCATTTTAAACAGAACACAAAATTATAATTATGTGCCACCACAGCACTGCGTTATCATTATAAACAGTGAAGCAGTTTTATTAAATGGACTTTAAAATTCCTTCAGTATCAAACTCAACCCCCAAATTTTTGAATAGATTCTAGTAATGAAAATATTTACTGTGATGCTATGTTTGATTTTTTTTTGTGTGTTTGCAATTAAATCTTGTTTACATATATTAAAAATATACATTTATAGACTATATAAAAATATTTAAGCCTTCTATTAATAAAAATTCTAAAACATGAAAAATTAATATTTTACAATTGTGAAAATAATTATCTAACTAAATATTTTCCTGATATCAAAGGCAAACATCATTATTAGCTTTATAGTAACTATTCATAAATGATAAATATATATATATATATATATATTAGAATTTTATGTTATTAAAAAATGATAAATTTAGAATTAGTTATCATCAAAGAAACAAAAAAAATTCTAAAAGTTAAAATATTATTAATTCTTATTAAAACATTTCACTTACAGTTTTTACAAAAATGATTTTTAACCCTTAATGACTTTTATGTAACAATTTCTGTTTTTTGTAGTGTATGATCATATAATTTCTAAGAGCTGATTTTTTTTAAACAAAATGTTTTCAAAGACAAAGCCCTCTAGTGATGTAGTTTTTTAGTTTGATAAGTGTTTTACAAAAATATTGCATCATAATCAGTAAGAATTACAGAAAATCATGTTATGTGTGCCATTTAGCTGCAAGGGAAATGAATCTACAGTGTCAGGCAATCACAAATGACCACCTCCTTCATAGCATTGTCAAAACAATAGAATATGCTTTCAATCACAGACAAAGGTCCATAAAGATATATATACTGCTGACATCTCTTGAAATTTTTTAAAAAATAATACACTAATAATGGAAGCTGCTTGGAAAAAATCACTGCAGCCAGTCACACACTGTAATTTAACAACATAGAAAAATAGTGATTACAGAGTCACCATACTGCCTAAAATGTCAAATAGGATAGTGCTATCATAGTTTATTTTTATAAAATAGTTAACAGCAAAAATTACATAAAGCCTTTTTACCATTGAACTCTTATATTCTAATTGCAGCAACAATGAGTCTTCTATAGATACAATGCCAAAGAGTAATAAGTATGAGATCTTTATTTATATCTTTTGTTTGAATATATTTGATTTTTAGGAAAAATTAATCTGTTAAAAACTTGTGATGTAAGACAGGAATTATTTTTATCAATATAAATTTATCATTTTAATTTAAATGTTGGTTGCTTTTATTTCTAAAATAAATTACATTATTTGATCATATGATTTTAATTGTGTTTATTTAAATAAATAGATATGACAAAGAATATTCTTTAATCTGGTAAATACATTGGTTTGACTGAAGATTAAAATGAAATTGCATTGTCTTTTTAATGAAATATGTTTAAAACATAAAGATAAAATAAAAAAATATTTTTGTGCATTTATAGGACCAAATGAAAAAAAATATTCATAAAAGAATCATGATTATTTTCTAAAATAAAGCACCCAAAATATCCTACTTGTATTTGAACACAGAGAAAATATCAAGATTCTGATTAGTAAAGTACAGAATGAAAAGATTGTAAGCCAGCCAAACCTAATTTCAAAATTAATAATAAAATAAATCATCAAATGGTTTGTTGGTTTGGAAGTTCATATGAAAATTCATATGATGTCTGAACATGAGAAATAACAGAACTAAACTGACATCAATAGACTATCACCTCTAGAGACCACAACTCTACTCCTTACTCTAAGCAATGAAGGGCAAAAATGATAATGAAGACATAGTAGTGATTGAAATTTTAGATCTCTTTAAATCATTCAGCAATATTAAAGATTCTAATAGACAATAAATTTGTCAAACAGTAACACTGGCCAAATATATATACAAACACTTGGTAAAGAAATATATTTAGATGAGGGACAATCCCTATGGATTTAAAAACTGATTCCTAAAAAAACTAGAAAAAATATTAAAAGTGCTGAAGAAATTTTTTTAAGAATTAAATATAGAGCAAAAAATATTTAGATGTGGATAAATATGAAATATTATTTAAAGCAGAAATGACAATATTGAAATTATTTTATTTTGGTAATATCAGGAAATGATCTAATTTTGATGAAAAGTGTATATAGATTAAAAAGACTGATGTTGAAATAAATAAAAAATCATTAGTAATAACATGATGGATTATGACAAAACAGCAGCCTAAAAAAGTATGCTGATGACTCAACACTTTGAAGAATGCTATTCACATGATACTTAGTAATGTTAAAAAGAAACAATCCAATTGTTTATTAAATATAAAAAAATTAATATGTTGTCTCTTATGTGGCTTTATTTTTTTTTTTTCCAGATAAGACAATTCATGAAGTGTTATTTTTGCTCATGTTAAAATAAATATATTTATTTCTTTATTTATAAATATTCTTTATAAACTTATTGAGGCAGATTAGGACTCATGACTGAACAATCAAAAAATAAGACAATCTATGATTAAATGAGATATATACTCTGTAATGTATGAAAGTCACAATCTGGAAATAATAAAATGATGAACAATGAAAAACATCTACATATAATACACATTTAACACTTCCAAACTGAAGAAAAATATTTTTAGTATTTTTAAAGTAATAGTGGGATACTGAATTCAAATTGGAAATAAATTGGTATTTTATTTTAAGGAAAAAAGGTAGACTGATGAGAAAAAAATCTGTTTTGTTATATTAAATCTAATTTTAATGTTACAATTTGTTTAAATATTTATATTACATTATAAAGAAGGAATAATCTCTCCAGTCGTGCACTATATAAATAACAGAATGTTTATAAAATATACGTTGGGGATTAAAGCTTTTATTATAGTTCAAATAATGTTTTCAGTGTGACATATTTAAAAAAAGGCTTTTTTGAAAATCTATTATTTTTATTCCTGCATTCACTTTCATTTTTGCTCATCAAGATTTCAGCAGAAAAAAATTTGTAATGAAAAGAAAAGGAAACTAATAGTGGTGATCTAAAGATTGACCAAAAAATATTACAAATGAATCAACCAAAAATTCTATCAAGACATGCAATAATAAATAAAATTGTATATTTTTTAGTCATAATGATTTTTAACTTAAAATCAGATAATCAGCAATAGATGGGAATCATTTTACTTTTTAAATGTTCTATTAGCAAAACGCTTTACAAAAATTGAGAAAATTCATAATTAAAATCAATTAAAAGTGATCAACATGTAAATTAAATTGTCAAAATAATAAACAATACTAATTTTTATACTATGATCGTAATTAAAACATTATAATGAGTTATGATCATTAAAATATTTGCATCACACTGAATAAATCTATACTTATGATTACTTATATACTAATTAAAATCACAAAAGATGGATTGTTCTACATATTTATAATAACAATTATTACAACTTTATATAATATTTTTATTACTATAAAGGACATGTATGTATATCTTTATTTTATTGTTTTGTT
The DNA here is from genome assembly GCA_028023455.1 of Epiperipatus broadwayi. Classification (NCBI taxonomy): domain Eukaryota; kingdom Metazoa; phylum Onychophora; class Udeonychophora; order Euonychophora; family Peripatidae; genus Epiperipatus; species Epiperipatus broadwayi. The sequence continues at coordinate 437,629 of JAQFVV010006290.1, forward strand.
TTTAAGAACATAGCTGTTTTTATTTATTTTATCCTATTATTAATTTTTCTTTATATGTGTATGTGAATGAAAGGAATATTTATGTGTCAAATTTTTCATTATCTTTAGTTTTTAATTGATTACAATATTGTAATATAATAAATCTCATAATACTATAATAAATATGTATGCAGATATTTTTCTTATGAATTTCACTATACATATATAGCAACTATTTATTTGTTCTATTTTAGTAATATAGAATTGTTTATTTATTTCATTCTATTACTAATTTAGTATTAGAAGCATTTTTTGCTTAAATTTAAAACTATTTTTAAAACAGCACTTATAACATAATATGTAAGTGCTTGCATCATTTGTCTCAAAATCACTCTCTTGCAGTTATCTATCATATTTATTTGACCAGTTTTGCTTTCATGTGATTGTAAAAACCAAAATATACATACCAGTTTATTAATTCAAAAACATATAACAAACAAGCTGAAAATACTGCTATTGACAGTTTTGTTTGTTCTTAATCCCTGAGAATGATTATGAGAATTATTGCAAGCCAAAAAAAAAAACTTCTATATCATCCATAGTTTATTTACATATTTTATGAATATTTTTGCAAAATATCTGTAAAATATTTACTTTAATTAAAATATATTTAAGGTTATATTCAGATGTTATTCAAAAATGTTTGTTTTCAAAATAACTTAATCATTAGAAATTCTAACATTTTTGTTAAGTGGCAATTAATTTATAAATATAGATTTCAAATACAACTATAATGTATATACTGAACTTTATATGTAATTAGAAGGAATTCAAATACAGACCTTCAATCTACCTTCAGCTATCTATTCCATCTTATATAACCAATACACGTACAGCTTTTATATTTTGCAAATACTATCATAAGTTATTTAAATATAATATATCTCAAGCTATATTTAATCTCATTATAAACAGTTTAATATAAAGTTACAATGTAATAACATTTATTAATCTTTTATTCAGTTAACTATTCTTTATTAGCATTTTGTTCAAAAATTAGATAATCTTTTATTCTATTAAATTAAAGAGAATAAAAACAATAATGTGTAATCAATAGCATATAAAATAATTTTAAATTTATAAAAACATTCATAATAAAAGCAAATTCCAAACATGATAATCCTATCTTTCAGTACTTAATTTTAATGCAGGATTTTAAAACTTTTTCCTGTAATTTTATACATCCATGTATACATTCTGTAATCTTATTACATCCATGTTATTTTAATTTTATTTTGTATTAACTATATATAGTTATTCATCCACTTGATTTTAAATTCATATTTTCATTTACAAATATGTCACCCATATTCTTTACTGTCTTAACCTGCACAATATTAATTTTTGTAATAATATTTAACTAAAGAAAATAATAATAATATTGATTATCATCATCATCATTATAATATAAAAGTATAGATTAACAAAATACAAACGCTTTTTTTGTTTTCCACATTATAATTTATTGTTGAATATCTTTAACACAAAACAAATATCCAATATTTTATAATAAACTGTAAATATTAAAAGGAAATAAACATTTTTCAAATTAAATTTAACCATATTATTACAATGAATTTGGGAGCATTTTTTAATGTGGAGAATTAAATATGAGCGATTGAAAAACTATTATTTAGTTTTTTACAAAAAAACTTGTTATTGCATTGAACTTAATGGCAAACTTTTTTCAAGATTGCAGTTTTATTCAGAGGATTAAACATTTACATCATTAATACTATTTAAATACAAGTATGTTATATATACTAAGCTAGACATCATTAGAGTGAACTTTCTCTAATTATATCAAAAATAATAGATTATATTTTTCTTTCAAATAACACTCGGCATCTTATTGTCCAGATAACAAAGTTTATAAATGTAGCCAGTCTGATAACACCAAAAATTCACTTTTTGAAAGCATCAATCAAGTGAGCACTGGCTGAGACAGGTCCCATAATTCTCTGTAAGACTATGTTTTGAAGATGAGTCCATGATTCACATTGATTGAGTGTATGGGCTATGAACTCATCTTGTCTTCTACCAGGGGACAGATTGGATCAATATTGTGTCCCCTCTGGTGACAAAGAAACATACCAGTAGGCAGGGCCCCAAGGTTGACCTTCACTAAAAAGTCCACAAAATAGGTTCGAGTTTTAAATTCTTGATCAACCTCACAAGTCGAGAAATCCCAACCAGAAGAAAATTCTCTGCTTTTGATTTTCCGATGTAGATCAACTGATAGGAATTCCAATACAATAATTTCTTATTTGAAAGAGATTTGGACTGTTCTATAGAAGAACTACTATTCAAATTGCTTCATAAATCAAAGGAAAGTGATATAAGAACTTATATGCCATGGCTTGCAGACCAAACTTGGAGCCAACTAAAGCTCTAAGGATACCCAATGATCTTTCTGAGTTATCTAACTCCATAATGTATTAAACTGTCTCTTTCCAAGTGATTGCATAGTCATTATGGGTTTGCTTAATAGCATCATATGTTTTAAAATTTGTTTTCTACTGTATTTTAATTAATTTGTTGATTTTTATTGAAGGACTGTTTCTACTAACACTTTTGATTCATACTTGATGTAAACAAAAATGAGGTTCTTACCCTATAATTACTTTGGATGGACCTCACTTAATTATGACCTAAACTTGGTCAAAGGTATGTTTGTTTTTCCAATTATGTTGACTTACAATATCGGTTTGGTCATTGATTGTTTATATTGTTCATCATATCCTGGAGGGTTTGTATTGTGAGCCAATATAGTCTTTACTAATTATGTATAATGTAATGCTATGTTGTCTAAATTTGTTAGTCATTATACATTTAGTATAATATGCATTCATTCTTTAAATTGCACATATTGTAGCCTGGTTTGTCTAACCTTTGTAACTTTAGATAAACCATATATATTAAATTATCTTTGTAGGCTTTATTTGAAAAGCCACTACAGTCTTGACAAGTTATTTTTATTTAATACCATTTTGGTTAATCTTGTTAACCATTCTTTATTTAGTGTAATATATTTCAATTCTTTGTAAATTATACACACAACTCATCTATACTTTGTAAATCTGGATTAACTATTTGCATTACACTTGATTAAGATTTGTATTTCTGTATAACCTTCTGTATTCCATTTATAGTGTAAATAAAGTTTATTTTGAAAGGGGAAGTTATACTTTTCTTACATAATTTTTTTGAACAAAGCAGTTTTTGTGTGATGATTTTGATACATAAAAATAATTGTTTTCTTAAACTTATCGCATCTTAATCTTAGAAACAAAAACAATATTTTATACGTTTACTTTTTATGTTAAATGATAAAAATCAATCATTTACTTAGAATAGTTGCTTAGCCTGTATGAGGCTTATAATAATCATTGCAAAGGAAAAATAAGAGGGAGACTTTTTATTTCTTTTATTTCTTACATTCAATGAACAAAATTATGAAATAAATGTTCAATATTACTGAACATTTATAAAATTCCAGAATTACAGATATAAAAATAAATGTTTACAGCACAAACTATTTTTTCTCCACTCTATATTTTTTAAATAAAAATAATCATTGTAACGTCTTTATTTTTTTTATTTATTCTAAACATAAGTATGTAATGCGATATTTCATTTAATGTTATTAATGTTCCAATATATAATTTATGGAATTTAATATGTATTAATATCAAGGATCATTTAATTTTGGAGTTCTAATCAAATTTGATTTTCAACTGATAATTATATATTTTTATGATATTATAATAACTTCATTCTTGTATTTGATGTTTAAATATTAGTTGTGATTCTTTTTTTTTTTTGTTTTTCCTGGATTTGCAATTTTCAAAGTGATAACAATTGTATTTTCATCAAACTCAGAGCAGAGGTTTCATTTTCTGGCTTACAATTATAATAAGTACTACTCTGCACAGTTTGTGTAATTGTTAGGGCATTTGCCTTGGGATCCAAAGATCCCACGATCAATTCTGGTGCTTGCAAATCTGGTTCTCAAACTTCTTATGAACTTCTGAGTAATAAATCCATATGCATTTTATATATAATAAACACTCTTAAGTTCTATGTCTAAAAATAAAAATCTCAATTTTAATTTTCCAACATATTTATCCAAGTTATATTATGTTGTGCTGAATTTCTAAAGTATCACAATTTCTGTAGCATGCTTACACATATGTTCTTTCTCAATTTATTTTCAAGATATTTCAAAGCTTACTTAGATCGTCATTTGTAATTTAATTACTTTTTTTCAATATTATTATTCTTATTCCAATTTAGTGATCTCTTAGATAATTTATTCTTACATTATCTCTAAATGATTTTTATTGATGTGAACTTTTCATTGATTCTATACATATAAATAGTTTATTGCATTTAAGTTTAAACTTTTTTTCATTTTTTTCTTCAAACGTCACTAATTTCAAATATTTCTGCCTCACCTAGTTTACTGAATTCTGGTAAATTACTCAGATTTCAGTAGGAAAATGTTTCATGCTGTTTAAACATAAAATCTGATAAAGGGTTTGTTAACACTTTTTTATCCATGATGGCATACAGAGTAAAGCCAGAATAGTTTTAGTTTTAATTTCAAAAATTTCAGTTTAATTATTTTTAAATAATTAGCCTATTATACATTCCTTTATTCAACTATTATTGTTTATTAAATGATAATCAATATTTTATTTTTTTTTTGTCATCTATCTATTATCATATATGATCTCTTTTTAAATTCTTTCAATATCTTGGAATCTAGTTTAAGATTTCGATTATCCATTTATTATCATCTTTTTCAATATATATTTCGGTCTCTTAATTCAGTAATAGCAGTTTTTTTTTATCCAACTGTTTCACTTTTATTTATTTTCTTCTTGCTCTTAGCATATATTTCCCAATACATCGTTGAGTGTTCTATAATAATTTTAAATGTATTAATGTTCACTCCATCTTTTTTAAACAAATATTTTTATTAAAAAGACAATCAGTGAATTATAATAAGTCTGCAAAAACATCAAACATATATATATGTGTGCGTGCGTATGTGTGTTTGCGTGCGTGTGTGACTGCAATAAAAATTCTAATAAATTTTAAAATGGTTTTTACTATATGATTAAATTTAATAATAGAATTTTCTGAAAAAATAACACAGTTTTTTATCCCAAAATTATTGATTCCTACATAATAAATACTTTTTTCATTTATTTTAATAAAAAAATGTACATTAAAAAATCAATATTGTAAAATATTTAAAATATGAAAATGAAATTTTCTTTAACATAATATCAATAATTTAAAACTGATCACATATAACTAAACTCAATTACTTGAAAAGAATTATGTTCATCTTTCAATCTCAAACATAAGCTCATACTAAAAGAAAAAACATTCAATAAGTATAGAAAAATCTTAAAATTAAAATAGAAATTGTTATATGTGGAATAATATTTTTTTTAAAAAAAGAACTATTAAATCTGCATTTTTTAATTACATGCTTTTAATATCATCAAACTTTCTGGAATTCAGAAATATGTCTAAAAAATGACCTTCATATATGAAGGTTAACATATATAATCAAAATTATTATATTGCCCTAAAACATCTATTACTGTCTTGTAAAATAAAAATATGTCATCAAAATTTAGATAATGTTTGATAGCTTTTTCCATTTGAAATATATTCTGTCTCATTTTTTTTTACATTCTTGGCTATCTTTACTTGCTTAAGTTGATATAATGCATTTTTATCATGTGTATTCTTTCCCATTGATCATCTTCCTTCTCTAATTGTAACAATTCTAGAATTATGTTTGTGCCATGATATTTATTTTTTAGTTGCATTAACAGTAATTACAACTCCAATATATGCCAATATACATATCAGTACAATAAATAATAGAGCTTTGGAATCAGATTAAAGCAATAATTTTCAGTCAGAATATGAGTATGTTTTTGAGCAGTGTTATTTCAGAATTTGCAAGATTTTAGAACAACATATTTGCATAATGTGTTACCTTCTATTCTTATTTTTTTTATATATTTTGCTCAAAAACTGTATGTTAATTAATATTTTATTTGAAATAATAAAAATCACACAGAAAAAATAACTCATTAAATTAAGCCCTTACTTTCATAACTTACTTTAAATATAGTTAACTGCTTTTTGTATTTTTTAATATTATATGTGATGTAATAAAACTCACTTTTATTTTATAGTAAAAAAGATATATTTTTATGTGGCTAAATAAAATACAAATCATGGTAAAATTTGCAAGTATGTGCATATGTATTATTTATGCATAAGCAAACAAATGTACTGTGGATAATAAAACTTCAGATCATGATTAGTCAATCATTTTTTTTTATTATTTAACTGATAGTGCTTATTTTTTATGTATATGCAAATATGGAGTATATTTTCTCAATGCAGCTGTTGTATGTCATTGAATTGCAGAGTTTTTAACCCATGATTTTTTATGTATAATTATTTAATATTGAAATTTATTTACTAAGCATAGATTAATTAAAATGTAGGTTTAAAAATAAGATGGCCATTCTTATCTCTTCACAAGACTCTATCTTGTATTTCAGTTTGAGAGTATCCTTAGTACTCAACATGATATCATTGACTATTATAAGATCAGTACAGCATATATATTAAAAGTGAAAATCTTTTTTCTTTAATTACAAATAATCACTGTAACATGTTAGCCATTGTAACATGTTAGCCATATGGCTGAATTTTTAAATTAATTAAATGAATTATGTCAAGCATTGTTAGCCAAGAGGTCATCACAACTGCCTTGCAAGCAAGTAGTTGGTTGCAGACGGATGTGGGTTAGCATCCCAGCTGATGCTATGACATATGAAAAAAAAATTAAATGAATTATTAATCGGTTGGTTAATAATTCTAAGAGTATAATTTTTAATTTGCAAAGAATTAATATAATTTATCAGATTTCATGTTCTGTGGAAAAAAGATTGAAGGAGCATCAATTATTATATAACCAGATTAAAAATAATGTAAATAGTTAATGTAATACAGATTCAGTATTCTTTGACCATAAAAAAACTTGTAATTATAAGTTTACATTTAATAGTAATTAAATAAAAATATTAATGGAAGAAAGGAATCATAAAAAGAGGAAAATTAAAGAGGCAACTTTAATAGATAAATATAAAGATAATGTTATTAATAGGCAAGTTGCAAATACAGCCATACACAGCTTATGTAAATTTACATAACATTAAGTTTAAAAAAAAAAATTAATTTAGTTAAAGCTGATGAGGATTACTATGTAATTGAAAGTGCTTCTAAAGAATTTAAAATATAATATTGCTTTTACCGTTAATTATTTATGTTTTATATATAATATTTTTATAACGGGTATATTGTAACCCTTTGGTTTATTCCATCTAAACCAAATATAATAAATCAAAGTAATGATGGAAAAATTTTTTTTTGGGATAAAGAAAAGTTAAATTTTGGCTTGAGAAAGTAATGGCTATATAGATAACAAGTAGCAGATATAGAGACAGTTTGTGTGTTTGTATGCAATGTATTACTAAAGAGTTGCTGAGAAGTAAGATTAAATCATTTTTCAGTAGCTTTGGTTAACAGAGAATAAGTTTACAGTTATAGGAGATTGTGGTAGATATTTATGGTTATGATTATCTAAAAATTATAAATTTATATGCTTGAAATTATAAGCAATTGTGAGAGATATTTTGTTCTCATAATCTAAACAATCAGTTTTATGTTTGATAGTCTGTACAGTGTATGTGTGTGTGTAATGCAGACATATGGGTTGATTTTTTTTCTTTCCTTTAAGGAAACTGAAATAATTTTTCTTTAAATTATTAAAGTTGTAAATCTAAATAAGAAATTATTTAGATGGAATGACTGTCGTCTTTGTTTGACCAAAACAAGTGTTAGCAAGCTTATGTTTTAATTATACCGTCTTTAAAACTAAATTTCATAAATTGACCAGAGACATGTTAATTAAAAAGATCTGGTTTAAGATCAAAGAGAAACGATTAGGAAGGATAACACCTTGGTGAGAGTAATGGCTCTGAATGGAAATTGTTTTATGACTAGACTTGGGAAGAAATCACTGGGGGAGGGGGTAACAGACTTTCTTTTTTCTTTTAAACTATAAAAACAAAAAGAACAAAGGAGAAAGGGAGAAAAAGAAACTTTTGCTGATTGAAACTAAGCTGGCTAACTATAACTAAAAATTAATATCTAAAAGTATATATTTTGTAAGTTTTTAAAATTTTCTATACAATTTTAATAATGAAATCAAATTGTATCGTAGACCCTAATATGAAGTTCTAATTCAAAAAAAATCATGGTGCATATCTCTGTCTTCTCGAAATTAATCATGAAGAAGTCAACTTTTAATAAGTTATTGTCTGATCAAATTTTATCCAGTCTACTTATAAAATCTCCTATAAGGAGAAAATGGTCAAATTTCTTCTGTCAAATTAAAAGATCAATTCCATTTATATGGCTATTTAAGATTCATTTAAAGAATTACAACGATCTTCTATTATAATGTTTTTAAAAAGAAAGTTTATTCATGTTAGTAATCAAAAGCTGCTTACTGCCATAGTTTGAACCTTTAAATATCTACAATCAAAGAAAAGAAGAAAGGAGAACAAAGTGAATCCAATCTCAGGAAGAATCGTCAAGTGGAAGGTAACAGCAGAACTTTTAAATTTATTAACTATACTGTATCTACATTCTGATTTAAATATCTACAAATTTTAAAGTAATTAACTATCTACGTTTTATATCAATCTTAATTCAAATGACTGTCTGTGCATTTTTAAGTAAAGTTAACTGTCTGAGGTGCAATTGATAGCTATCTCAAGTAAAATGAACCAAATATAGTAATTAATTAATGAACTGTGGAAGAAAAGAGAAATTTAGAGAGACTGTCTGTAATACTGATATTTATTCTTCATTTATTTCATTAATATAATATGTCATTTATTTTTATTATTATTATTATTAGTAGTAGTAGTAGTAGTAGTAGTAGTATTATATGTCATTTTTTGTTTATATGCTATGTAACACTCTGATCACTAGATTATTTAATTTAATATTTTGTTTATGTTTAAAATGTGAAGGAAAGAAAGAAAAATGATTTTGATACCATTTGAATATAGATGCTCACGTAAATTTAGACTTAAAAGTAAAGAGAGAAATGATATAAATATTTTATTACTCTTAACAAAATTTTAATTGTGCTTAATAGTAAATAATGAAGAGTGAGAGGATGGTCATAAAACCCATTATTATGCTGTGAGTGTTGATCTGTTATTGATATAGATATTAGGTATGTTATTGGCTTGACCGGTTAAAATTAAAATAATTCATCTATGTGTTGATTTGAGATCCGGTTAGTCTTGTCATTATCTAGACTAGAATCGATGTATGTGTGGGCAGATTTAGAGTTATAAATGCTTATCATTACTAATGAAAGTAATCCTACCACCCAATGGATGAGAAGTGGTTGTCTCCAGATTTATAGATACCATAGCAGTTAGAGGACTAAGTTTCCATTTATTTATTAAGATAGGGAATCAGTAATAAAGTTACTGTTTAAGTGCAGAAAATGTTGCAAGCCAATATAGGGAATAAGTGTCTAAGACAAGCTCTTTACACAATTCTGGATCTTAGGATAGATCTCTCCCTGGCTCAAGCAAATCGTTTAAGTTTAAAGTCGATACCATTGTAGTTGTTATATTTCCCTTATCAAGTTATAGACGCTGTATGGTAATGTGATGTGAAGAGAGTTTTTCTTATCTGAGACATACCAATGTTGCCCAGAAAGGATAAGGATTCAATCCGATATATATGTATGAGGAAGATGACAAGGATTTTAAGTAATAAACTGACCGATCTAGATTGATTTGTTTTGAATGATGGTAAATTGAGGTCATCAAGCTGGGTGGGCATACCGAACTAGTTATGATATATACAGTCAAAACGTAAAGATCTGACAAGCATGAATGTGAAAGTGTGGGTTTTGAATTTAAACCCGTTTGTAAGATTTAGTAGGGTAAATTTTGTGACGTATAATCCTTCTTCATTGGAAATGTGAAAATTATTACTTAATAAAATGATTTAAATTTTCAAATTATTTCACATTGCTGGTTAAGGTAATTGAAACGAATATAATATTTTGGAATAGTCCAATAGACAATGTTTACGATAAAAAGAGGGGGAGGTAGAGATTTGTAGGTTTTCTTCTCTCTCAAGCTAAGATTTCTTAAAGCTAAAATATACGAAATTCTGTTTCCAGCGTCTGTATTTATGATTGTTATTAATCATTTATAATAAATGAATGGGTCATAACCAAAAGTGAGTCATCCAAGGAATTAGTTAACTCAAACATAGATCAGAAGCATATATTTGTGGAATAATATTACAATTTAGTGTGTTTTGTTTTAATTTTATATTTATTATTTCATGTAATAAAGTTTTATTATTGTTATAAGATTACATTGTGTTTTGTGTTTTGGTGTTTCAAATATCTCCAGAATCCGTATATCCAGCACCTATATTTAAGGTAATATGAGTTATATTTTAAATTTAGTTAATTATTTTATAATGATGCTTTGTTTCCAAAATCGATTTGCAGTAGTTATTATTATCTTGTTTCCATATTCGATTCACATGGTCAATTTGACATTAATACTTTATTTTCATTATTGATTTACAATAGTAATTTAATACTGCCATATTTGAGTAATATAATTCATTTTATATAAGTCATTTTATAGACTTCAGTTTATATAATTTATTGTTATGATTAATTTGCTTAATCTAGTTTACGGTTATTTCCGTAATTTACTTTCATAAGTAAAATTTAATTAATTATCTGAATCATGTCCATGGTTTACTTTCATAGTTTACTTCAGCAAAATAAAATTTATTAAGGTTATCAATTAAAAATAAATTAGAAATAACAGAATAAAATGACAGGGAATAGTTAAATTAAGTTGATCAATTTAAATTTTGATTCATTGTAATGTGTTGAATGCTGGGAGCAGACATAAAATCCCTTTCCTGCTCTCAGGTGTTCAGAGTGATTCCCACTATTAAACTTTTATTAAAATTTATTTGGCAGATATGGGATCATATCCATTGCAATATAATCATTTATATGGGCACCTCTTGATAGATCTAGACCTTGAGAAAGAGCAATTCAATTTTGATCTCAGAGCTAGTTTGGAAGTCAAGTAGCTTAGTATAACAACGTTATTATACTGTACTAAATTATTCCATTATTATAAATAGGGACCATGAATTTATAGTTGATCTAAGAATATATGTGAGAGAGAAATAAGAATAAGAACTCTCTGATTAGAGAACATAACACAGACATTCCGTGTTATATAATTGTAGCTATTGAATATAGATTATGAGTTCTTTGCATTTATTACAGAGTTATCTCCAGTCAGATAGAAATGAGAGCTGGTTACAATTTATAGCTGCAATTTGGCGCCCCCGGTATACATTTGATCCTAAATATATAAATTTTAACTGACTAGCTACTTGATATAAATGAGAGTTTTATTAAGATTAAACAAGTGAAAGGTGCGCAGAGCAAGGTTAAAATCTAGCACCACAGATGAGGTTACAATATATATATATATATATATATATATATATATATATATATATATATATATATATATATATATATATAAAGTTAATTAAATCCAATGCAATATCTTTGTAAGTAGGAAGCACATTCTGTCAAAATAATTGCTTATAAATAAATAAACTAACTCTTAGACTAAAGCACTGGAAAATTTATATGAAGGTTAGCAAAGTACTGCAAATAAGCAGTTACTGACAATGGGTTTCATTCATTACCAAAAAATGGTAAAGAAGACACTGGTATGTTTAGTTCTATAAACTGCCACAATTCCTATGATGATGGGTGTATAATGGTGAGTTTTTCCCACCATTAAATAAGTCAACACTCTTCTGGATACTGAGTCAGCAAAAACATTCTTCCAAGTCATGGTAGATCATTATAGGTGACAATGGTAAGAAATAAGTGGTATATGGATTTTCATTTTATGAGAATTTGCCTTCCAGAATAAACACAGCAATACCGTTTTTTTCTTCAACTTCCTAGTATGCATAGGATACAATTATGCTTAAAAAGGTAAATGTTTTTTTTATTATCTTTTACATTTGAATAAATTTTAATGTAATTGTAATATAATAGCATATGTGTAAGATTATCAAAAAAATTAGTTATAATTTTAAACAATAAAGAGCCAACATATTGGGGCCGCTAAAGTAAACCTTTACCTGAATATGTATGAGGTATGTTGACATTGAAATACACAGCAAATGCATTTATTTCTGCCAAAGTAAGTTCGTTGAAAAACTAAATCTAAGAAAATGAAGAAAAAAAGTAATTAAAAATTGTATTTTTCAAAAAAGAAAACATAAAATATTCAAATTTTATCATAGAAAAAAAAATACATATACTTATATTTTTTTCGCAAAATGGGTTTGAGATTAATTGATACTGTGCAAACTCAGTATTTATGGAAAACTTATGCTGAAAGCAGATGTGACTGTCGAGGAGCAAATCTTAGAGATAGAGTAATAAATATTATAAGATTTGCAAATGATATGGCTCTTATAGTTGTGAATGAAAAGTGTCTTCAGTATACATTGAAAATTAAAAAAAGGATGTATGGAATATGGAATAATAATTAATGTTGAGAAGACTAAGTATTTGTAAATAGGAAGAGATGCAAAAAGATTGCAAATTGAACCCCATGGCTACATAATTCACAGGTCAAGAGATTTAGATATGTAGGTAGGTCGTTGAGTAAATATGGAAGAAGTTCATGTTAAAAGAAGAATAACATTGACAAAGAAGGCATTTATTAAGAGAAAGAAGATATGTTATACCTTTGAAAAGAGTATTAAGAAAAGGATTAATTAAATGCTATGTGTGGTATGTACTAATGTATGATTGTGAAACAGAGACAATGAATAATAAAATTAGGAACCGATTGGAAGCATTTGAGATGTGGACATAGAGAAGAATGGAAAAAATCAGTTGGATGAATAGATTAATTTTGAAAAGAGTAAATAAAAAAAGAAAATTGATTGAAGAAGTCAGAAAAAGAAAAAGAAACTGGATTGGACATATGTTAGGAAGAAACTATAGTTTAATGAAAGATGTTTTGGAGGAAATTGTGAATGGAAATAAGAAAAAAGATGGAAGAAGTTGACATTGTTGGATGATGCAAGAAATAGGAAGAGTTACATAGAATAGAAGGGCTGATAAAGGTAGATAATGGAATGAAAAAATAAATGAGTTGATGTGATTACTCTCTGAACCTGTCCATTTGATAGATTACTGTTGATGATGATAATAGTTTTTTTAAAAAAAAAAAAAAAAATTAAAAACTTTTCATTTTATTGATTTTATAATAAATGTATATACTAAACAATAACTTCATTGTTTAAATTAAATTAATGAACAGTTTTATTAAACTACTTCAATTACAATTTTATGTTATTTTTTGTATGTATAATGTTCATCAAATCTATCATTTTTCATATGTATTATCAAGTCCTCTTTTGATAAAATTTAATACTAACATCTATTTATATCATCATTACAATGTAAAAATGCATAGCTTTATAAAATATTAACAATTAATAAAATATAAATTTATATAATGTAAATTAATTAATAATAAACATGGAGTATAAATTTACATTCATATCGGCCTTTCAAAACAATTGTGCAAACGCTTTGTGAGTGTTAAATAATAAGATTTGCTCATATATAAATATTTGAGTCGTAGGAATAAGAGATTCTTTTTATTCCTGCATAAATTCTATATCTTGTATTGATCAGAAGGCATTCATTTATTATTTAACACTCGCAAAGCGTTTGCACAATTGGTTTGAAAGGCCGATATGAATGTAAATTACAATTATATGCAGACGCTATAAAAATAAATGCTTATTTATGGAGTATAAATGTAAATGACATACATAAACAAATTATATATAGTTCTCCATCCCCTCTTCCTTACTCTTTTTTACCATTAATTTATTAAATAAATATTTATAATTCATAAAATATATGGTGTAAAATAAATTGTATAAATAATAAAATATCAACAATATATAAAAATAATAAAAAAAATTAGAAAATATTATCAATCATTACATGTTACAACAAATACAAAAATAATATTTTAATATGCAAAGAGTTTAGAACTTACACATGTAAATAGCTTTTAGTTAAATCATGGTTATTATGAATTAGGTAAATATTTTTATATATTTGAATACTGTACTTGATTGTTATTACTTATAAATATATAGCTACATAAACAATTTAATATGTTTAAGATTTTAATTTATATGTTAAAAATATCTATTTACTAAGGTAAAAATAATGCTTTAGCAACATATGTATGTATGCATAATGAAGTGTTTTCTTTCTTAATTTTATATTAGAATGCTAGGTCCACTCTCAAAGATGAATACTATAATCGTAATTTTTAGGATAGCTATTGTTGCTGTTGTATTTAAACTTCAATCTATTTATGCATGTTATGTAAATATATGTTATGTAAATTAAGTCATTTAAGTATTCCATTCACGTGATAGCTGGTAAAAAATGGGATAGGGAATATATATATATTCGATTTATTTATATTTATTTCAATACTTAATTTACATTATATTAATGTATATATCCTTGTATATTATTAGTTAGTAATGTGTGATTTTACATTATAATGATTACATCATAAATCGTTTATAATGTTAATTTTAGATTTAATTAAGAGATATTTCTTTAGTACATATATAAAAACATTGTATTTCTGAAAAAAATATTACACAAAAAATAAGTTATGATACGTTGAAAGAGGCCATTCTATATTGGTTGAAAATAACAAAGGGTTTAATGAAACTATTAGATAAACCGAATTTAAGCAAGTAATTTGTTGTTTAATATTTATGCCTTATAATTATTTTTAATTGCATTAATTAAAGCATGTTTTATAAATCTTCTTTTAGATTTTAATTCTGTTCTTAATTGATAAAATGTTTTTTGCTTAAGTTTCAAAAACATATTTTTACTTTTTATATAAAAAAGTTTAGATTTTTTTAAATCTATAAACATATTAACATATGAATTTTTGCATAATTTTATTACACACTTAACAAAATATTCTTAATTCATTTTTACATTTATTAAAATTATAAGATCCATAATAAATTTAATTATGCAATAATATTAGATTCCAAAAATATTTTCTTATTTTATTCTTTCTAGAATGATGTTGCTTTTTTAACTTCTTATATTTAAATTTATTTAAACATGAAAACACAATTAATGTGTTATCATATTTTTCATTTATTTAAACAAATATTCTAAACTTAATTTATTCAGTTTTTTTATACACATTCTTTTGAATATTGTGATGGGGGTGATAGGGATTGTGTCTCATCACAAGTTGATACCACCTTGCAGTTTCCTTAAAATTACACATTCATAAGATATACCTATAGATTTTGTTTTCTTTGAAATAATCGAAATAGAAAGTGAAAATAATAAAAATGTATGTCTGTAGATAGATAGATAGATAGATAGATAGATAGATAGATAGATAGATAGATAGATAGATAGATAGATAGATAGATAGATAGATAGATAGATAGATAGATAGATAGATAGATAGATAGATAGATAGATAGATAGATAGATAGATGGATAGATGGATAGATGGATGGATGGATGGATGGATGGATGGATGGATGGATGGATGGACGGACGGACGGACGGACGGACGGACGGACGGACGGACGGACGGACAGACAGACAGACAGACAGACAGATAGATAGATAGATAGATAGATAGATAGATAGATAGATAGATAGATAGATAGACACATAGGCAGACAGACAGACAGACATACAGACAGACACATAGACAGACAGACAGACAGAAAGTTAAAATAAAACTATAAGGTTTGTATGAAAGCTACTAAGTATTTAAAATTTAAAAAAAATAAAAATAAAAAAACTACATTAATATTGTTATTGTTAAAAAAAATTATTTAAAGTATAGTTAATAAAAAATAGTAATTCATATTGGCTATGAATTAATAATTTGGTCAATATGTGATATGTGTGCATGTTATAATAAATGGATAATTATAAAAAATATCCACATCTATACTAAAATCTTTTATAAAATTAATATCATTGTTTGGTATCTAAAATAAATAAAAAAATAAGTTGTTCTAGATTATTAAATATTTATTATTCCAATTTATAAAAATATATGTGTGTTATTTTTATTTATGCAAATTAATTTATTTATACGAATGCTAGATATAAGCTGGGAAAAGTAATAAAATTTATTGATATAATTTTCTGTTTTATATATAAAAAAAAGCGATTTTTAAAAAAGAAGTACATCCAACTGGATAACATATATTTTCAAATCTCCCATTATTAAAACTGAATTGTAATAATAATCATATGTTTTAAGTAATGAGAGGGTTTGTTCTCTCATTTTTGATAACAATTACCAGGAAATTGGATAAAAGAATTAACATGAAATAATTAATTATACATCACAAAATTCTCTCTTCAAAATTAATCGATAAATTATAATTTAGAATACTTTTGATCAACCAAGGAAGCCAAAGAATAAAAACATACTGTTAAAGAGAAAGTTTGATATGGATTATTATAATTTACCTTTAAGGCTTTGGCGATGCTAATACAGTAGATCTTAATTTGGTTCATTCCCATATAGCTATTTGAGTTAGATAGCTGAAGTTAAAGCCTTTTTTGTCTGAAAATTTCAGAGTTTCTTCTCAATAGTTACATATTAAATAAGTGCTGGGTTTTTGAGGTGATATTTTAGATCTAGTCTCTGAAGTATCTAACTCCTCACTGAGATGAGCCATAAGCTTGAAATGAATTGGTCTTGTTTGAGCTATTGGTACACTCTCTATATTGCATTTTTGTAAATACAAGCTTATTATAAAGTAAGGTCACGCTATATATGACTTGCTTTATATATATATATATATATATATATATATATATATATATATATATATATATATATATATATATATATATATGGTGGGTGTGACAGAAAGTATGCAATTGAAACAAGGAGTGGAGGTATCATGTTTGGTATCAAAATATATATAAAGAATGTGTAAATAATAATTAATGAACATATTATAGAATCATGCTGGACTGAAATAACATTAACAAGTAAAATATTTTAATAGGTACAATATATTTATGATATACTTTGTTATGTTATGAATTGGAAGAATAGTTGACAAAGGTTAAATAGTTTCTAATAGGTTATAAACATGGCATTGTTTTAAAAGGTGATGTTAATGCAACTGATTAATTATTTATTATAAAAGATGTAGTTAATGATACTAAATTTTATAGAATTAAAAACTTTGCTGATTTAATTAAATTAATACAACATAATAACATTATTAATTTTAAGACGAAAGTATTGTATCTTGATTATAATGGTAAAAATAATTTGAAATGCCAGGTGGCTGATCACACCATATTATCTCCAGACCCATATTGTCCACCATTAAATATCTTAAGAGATGGCATTTATAAATCTGTAATGCTGATTAAAACTAATTTTAGAGATTATAAATATGGCGATTTTTGTGCTTTATATAAAACCTTGAGGGATTTTAACTAGAATGTAATTTACTCAGAAACTAATTCAAATATGTTAATAAATGTATGTGTATCCTACAAAATTGTTTGGATCAATACATTCTAATTAGGTGTTTACAGAGAAATAATAAAAAATATTCTAAATGGTTTTCAAAAGAATTATATAGAGGTTTGAACTGAAAGCATAAATATCACAGATCATATAAAACATCTACTGATAATAAATTATATAAAAGATTTACTCTTTTTCATGCCTATACTAAGTTTCTTATGAAGAGACATTATAATAATAATGTAAATAAAGTTGAAAGTAGTTTTAAACTCAATCCTCAAATACTGTGAAATTATATTAAAAATATGAGAATTACTAGTGGTAAAAATTGCAGAAATAATTATCAGCCTTCTCTGAATGATTTAAGCCATCATTTTTCAAATATTTATTTATGTGATAATGACTTGTCTGATACTAAGTTTAATAATGTAACTTATTGGAATATAGATATTAATAAAATTTATATTACTGAAGTATTTAATGCAATACTCACACTCAAATCAACATCTTGTGAAGAGATTGTTAATTTTATTATTAAGGGTTGTTCTGACTGTTTGGCAGCTCTTTCTCAGTATATCATCAACTTATCTATTAATAAATATATTATCCCTGACATTGTTAAAATAGTTAAGATTGTACTTATATACAAAAAAAAGGAATAAATGTGATCCTGGAAACTATAGACATTTAAATTCTGTCACATTTTGCTAGAATCACATGTATACATAATAATATTGTATCTTATATGGTTAGAGTAGTGCCTGATTTTCAACATAAAATCCCTAATGGTGATATCTGATCATATTGCACATGCATTATTTAAACAGTCACAACATGAAGTTGTATATTTTGAAATGTCATGATTTGATAGAGTGTAATCTGATAGGATAATTTATAAACTTAAAGTGCTACAATTTAGTTCATATTTAATATCATGGTTTAAAAATTATCCTATTAATAGAATTTCTTATGTATGTATGAATAAAATAGGTCTAGTTTTTTTTAAATGTGTTAGGGGTATTGGATCCATTATTCTTTAATATTTTTATTATGATATTGGTCAAAATATTAAAGAAAACATGATACTTTTGTTGATGATTGCAAATATTTAAAAGAATTGATATCTCTGACGATCGTGCTGAATGTTAAAATGATATGGAACATTTTAATGAAAACAGTCAATTTAATAATATGCAGATAAATATAAATAAAATAGTATTGTTATATATACTAATAAAACTAATAGGTCACTATATCATTGTAAAATTAAAAAAAATTATATTTCTTATAAAGGATCCTGTTTTTTTAAGCAATTTACATTTAATGTCCATATAAATTATTTTATAAATAAAGCTTATAAACGAATGGGATATATCTTGAGATATGGAAGAGATCTTTCCACTTATATTAAATATATGTTATTCTGTTCTCTTATTGTTTCTTTGTTAGAATATGAATCTAATATATGGAATCTGGATTTCATTTATGTTAAATCAAGAGTTGATAATATGACAAAAAGATTTATTACATTAATACAGGAATTTTAAACTTCTCTCTCGATATTATAATATATAAAATTAAAAGCGTGTGAAGGGCTTGAAAGAGAAGTTATAGAGAGTGCAAACAATATTAAACGCGTTTAATATTTTTTGCACTCTCTATAGCTTCTCTTTCAAGCGCTTCACAAGCTTTTATTTTTTATATATTAATATACGAAGAAAATTTAAATGTTATATCAATATTAAAAGACAGAAGAATACTTTAAGATGTGATAATGCTAAGAAAGTAGTATTTGATGGAAAAAGTGATATCAGTGGTTGTATATCTAAAATATAATTAAATGTACCTACTCACTTATTATGAGAAGTACAAACTTTTAATATTAGAAAAAGTAGGAATTCATTTTTAAATAAATGATCCATTAATAGGATACAAAAATATATTTTCAAAAATTTTTAAAATAGATATTTTTTGCAATTGTTTTATTACTAACATTAAAAAAGAATTGAAATGTAATTCATAATAATGTAGAGTAATATATGTAAAATTATATATATATATATATATATGCAGAAAGGAGTTTGCTATTAACTGAAAGGAGACCCTTTGATTCCTCTTGGAGGCCTTAAAGGAACCGAGCAGGGCAAATTCCATACGTTCTTGTCGTTGCAGCTGTTATTACTATGTGATTATTCATATAGTATACGAACATGGATGGGCTGCTCACCAACATGCATTAGCCAGCATGGTGAGTTTATTGGCTTTTTACCTCTTAGTTTAAGATCAAGAAACACCATGGCCTTTCTTCTCAGTGCCTGATAAGGCAGAATGAATGTTTGTGTAAATGATAAATATTTTTCCAATACATATATACAATTATGACAGACAAAAATAAAGCATGGCACTTATTCCCAGGAGGCTGTAAAGTCACCAACCAAGGCAGCGGTTGGTGGCCGAAGGCGGAGGGTGCTAAGAATCCCCTGATTGTGGACCCAGACTGCCATTTGATGACGACTTTTTATTTAGGTACTTACAACTGCAGATCACTTTCAAGTGAAGGAAGATTGCAAGAATTAGAAGAAGAACTGTCTTATATTAAATGGGACATTATTGGACTTTGTGAAGTTAGAAGAAAAGAAGAAGAAACAATTGATTTAAAAAGTAGACATATACTCTATTATAAAGGCACACATATTGGAAATACAAGTGGAGTAGGATTCATTATAAATAAAAAGTGGAAGAACAATATTGTGGAGATTGATGGTGTATCGGACAGAGTGGCAAGATTAGTTATACAACTTAATAGCAGATACCAAATGCAGATAATTCAGGTTTATGCCCCAACAAGTTCTCATAGTGATGAAGTAGTAGAAGATTTTTATATGGATGTACAAAAGGCTTTTGATCAGAGTAAACACCATTTTAAAATTGTTATGGGAGACTTTAATGCTAGAATTGGTAGACAAATGAATGATGAAATTGCTGTAGGTAATTTTGGTTATGGTAATAGAAATGAGAGAGGACATAGACTTGTGGAGTTTGCAGAAAAAGAAAAACTTTATATTATGAATTCATTTTTTGAGAAAAATGTTAAAAGGAAATGGACATGGAAGCATCCAAATGAAGGTACAGCAGAATTGGCTTATATTTTGACTAACAGAAAATACATATTTCAAGATTGTAATGTTCTTAATAAATTTAACACAAGAAGTGATCATCGATTAGTAAGGTGTAAGTTACGTGTTAATGTAAAACTAGAAAGACAAAAATTATTAAGAAAAACAATATTTACAGTTGATATTCCTAATCTTCAGAAACATTCTAATGAATTTAAATTAGAACTTACAAATAGGTTCAAGTGTTAGGAGATTTTGAACATGATTCAGATTTGAATGAAATTAATATGAAAATAACTGATACACTTTTAAAAACTGCAACAAACATAGCTGGTAGAAAAAAGCAGCAATTGACTTAATAAAATTTCTACTGAGACTAGAGAATTTATGAAGAAAAGAAGGAATATGAAGATATACAAAAATGATGTATTAAAAAGAATTGAATATCTCGAATTTTGTAAAATGGTACGGAAAAGAGTTGAAAATGATATAAGAAAGTATAACTGTGAAATAGCAAGGAAAGCTGTAGAAGAAAACAGAAGTCTCAAAAATGTTAAACAACATTTTGGTATTGGTAGGAAATTTATATCTGCAATAAGAAAAAAAGATGGAATTATTACTAAAAAGAGATATGACATCATGAAATTGGTAGAAGATTTTTATCAAGAATTATATAGTAATAAAGAACAAGTACCTCCTATATCTATTACATCTTCCGAATTGCCCAGAATTTTAAATGAAGAAGTGAGACATGCAATTAAGTGTATGGAGAAAGAAAAGGCTCCAGGAAATGATGGAATTATAATTGATATATTAAAAGAACAGGTGAAGAAATAGAAACAATTTTAGCAAAGTTATATACCAAATGTCTAAATGATAAAGATATACCAGAAGATTGGAAGAATGCAGTAATAATATTAATATTTAAAAAAGGTGATAAAGAAGATATTAGAAATTACAGACCTATCAGCCTTCTATCAGTTTTATATAAAAATTTTACCAAGATAATTAATTACAACTCGTCTACAGACAACTTTGGATTTCCTCCAACCAAGAGAGCAAGCTGGATTTAAAAGTGGTTTTAGTACAATAGATCATTTCCAGGTATTGAGAGAAGTCATAGAAAGGACAAATGAATATGAGTTGTCATTAAGTTTTGGATTTGTAGATTATGAAAAGGCATTTGATTCTATACACATTTCTTCAGTGATTAAAGCATTGGATCATCAAGGTATAGATCCAGGATATTGTCATATTTTAAAGAATATTTATAAAAATGCAACAGCAACAATTAGATTACATAATGATACTGGAAAAATCAACATTGAGAAAGGTGTAAGACAAGGTGACTCCATATCTCCAAAACTCTTTACAGCAGTGTTGCAAGAAGTATTTTGTGGATTAAAATGGGAAACTAAAGGAGTGAAAGTAAATGGAGAGTATTTAAGTCATTTAGATTTCGCAGATGATGTAGTTGTTTTTGCAAATAATGCTTAAGAGCTTCAGGAAATGTTGCAGGAGTTAGCAGATGAAAGTAGAAAAGTAGGACTAAAGATAAATTTTAAAAAGACTAAAGTAATGTTTAATCGATTTGCTCAAAATATGAAAATAAAGATTGATTATGAAGAATTAGAAGAAGTTAACAGTTACAAATATTTTGGTCAGATTATTAATACAGATGGAAACATAATGGAGGAAATTAATCATAGAATTAAACTTGGTTGGAGTGCTTTTGGTAGAAATAATTTGATACTAAAAGGAAATATACCTATGTGTTTGAAAAGGATGGTTTTTAACAAATGTGTTTTACCAGTTCTTACTTATGGATCTGAGACTTGGACACTTAATAGAAGACCAATTCGGAGACTTCAGACCACTCAAAGGAGTATGGAGAGATGTATGTTGGGAGTAACAAGAAGAGATCGAAAATGCAATGTATGGGTAAGACAACAAACAGGTGTTACTGACCTTATTGAAAAAATTAAAAGATTGAAATGGAGTTGGGCTGGACATATTGTTAGAAGAGATGATAATAGATGGACAATTGAAATTTTAAACTGGATTCCAAGAGATTGTAAAAGACCTAGAGAGAGACCACATGTGAGATGGATGGATGAAATAAGAAAATGTGCAGGGGTGTTGTGGAGAAGAGAAGCTAAAGATCGGAGAAGATGGATTAAACTTGGAGAGACCTTCATCCTGCAGTGAATTGATAATGGTTGATGATGATATATATAATTTGCTTTTCTTTGCAACATATATATATATATGCAGTGAATTGATAATGGTTGATGATGATATATATAATTTGCTTTTCTTTGCAACATAATTTTGTATTAGTGTATTTCTGTTAAAGTTGAAGTGTACTTAATAAATACAGAATTGAATTATTATTAATATTATTATTGTTATTTTTATTATTGTTGCTGCTGTTAGATTTCAACAGTAATATGTATTTATTTAAGAGAGTTACAATAGATTTTGGGGATAAATTATTACAAGAGCAATCAATCGTTGACAGTTAATTGATGTGTTGTTGGTCACTAAACAGAAACCAAACAGATAATAATTCTTCTACTCGCCATGCTTCATCATATATTTTAATGTCCTGTGATATAATTTTTGTTTATCCTAGAATTACAATATTATGCATTTTTATAGCATTCAATTTCAAGAAAATGTTTGTATATTACGGACATATATATTCTGTAAAACACTATTTGTGAAAGGAAAATATAAAAATAATTAGAGAAATGAATAAATGTTTTGTAATAAGTATATAAATGAGAAAAGAAAAGTTACATGGTCCCAATTGTCTCATTTTAAAAGGAGGGATTTGTAAGTAAAACAAATCTGATAGCATTCTAAATTAGTTATATTACAAGACTGTATAAAAAATGTCTAAACTGTTATGTGCATATGGGTACATATAAAACATGTTACTAGAATAAACTGCCTAAAAAATGAAAAGAAAAGTTAGTTTATATTATTAAATATTTGCTTTGTAATATGTGAAAAACTTAGTGAGAAATTGTACTGTACACAAAGACAAAAATGGTTTTGATGATTGGAAAGATGTGAATTGCATAGTTTATAAAAATTTAAAGTATTTTGAACCTCATTTAATTTACCTTTCAAATGGATGTTTTATTTAAACGACTTATCAATTCTTAAAAGAAATCTCATGGTAGCACTGAAAATATTATTTAAAAGTATGGGTTCATAAAAATAAATAAATTATTGAGCTATATTTAAAGGTTGGCAATGAAATTTTTCTTTCTTCCTATGTTAATGAAGATAAAAAAAGAAAGACATTTTTTTTCTTTTTATCTATGTATCAAATCATGACATATCATGTTTTTCCAAAAACATGTTGCTGTCAGAAAGAGAGCTCAAATGTCACATAAACAACTAATGATGAATCCATTGTTTGAAAAACATGTTGTTAAATAACATCGGATAGATATAAATAGGTTTCAACCAAGTAACTTGCATTTTATTCTGTTCCAAATCATGCCAGGCAGCTGAATCTTCTTATCAAATAGTATTACAGTGATCCAATGTTCAGAAAAAAGCCACTGATTAAAATTATTTTACATCATAACTTGTATAGACATATTTTGCTGACCATTTTAAAAATATTTTTCTAACACTCCAGTTATAACAGTCAGTATGATAATTTTATTTAGAAGAAAACTTTCAATCATATATGGCTATATAGCCAATAACCATATAAACTAAAACAACCAGAAAATGCATTCAGATCCATAAACTAACACTGAAGTTTGCCAAAACCAACCAGTGCCTCCTTTATAATATTTCATAAAAACTATCCAAGACCTACTGGTATTATACCTTATACAATATTATCAAAGCTGATGTCTTTAACTTCTAACATCACCAGTGCCTATGAAGGAGAAAAACCATCTTTGGAAGAATTAATGAAGAAAACTAAACATATTAAAAGAATGATATCTGCACAAAACCATGTTTTGTGACTGTTTAAATATTTCAGATGGTAAGATAGTATAATTATAAATATTAAAAGACCTTAAACTTGAAATTAAATTAAAATACCTTTTAATGTTATATTTTATATTTTGTATATCTAGTAATCATTGTGAATATATATGCAACAGTTTTTATTTATGCATTCATTGTTAATAATGTGTTATTTATTATTAGTAGTATTATTATTATTCCATTTAGTGAATCCAAACAATTCACTTTTGATATCCAATATGTTAATTAATATCCATAACCCTGAAAAATCATGTAATCTACTAAGGGCCATGCAGAGCTGATGGTAATAAATTTTCCAAAATTAAACTTTTTAGGTAGAAGATATGGCACCTGTACATTTCATTGTTAAAATCTTACTGATTTTGGAAAATTAGTTTGTTTGTTAACTTTTGATCTTTTTTAGGTTATAATGAAATTTTAAAATCGAAGTTTTATGTATGTAAATTCAGTAGAATTGCTTGAAATCTGGTACATAGCTAGTTAATACAAGTATAATCCGTATAATTCACTCGTCTTTTCAGTAAATCACCCAGTTTGTTAAATATAGAACAGAGAGCAGAAAATATTTAAAATATTCAATAATTTCAAGTATCTCAGTTATAAATTCTTCATTTACAACTTTCACTTGTTTTAAATAATATTTGCGAGAAGGCGGTAAGATTTTTTTTCGTTCAATTTAATATTTTTTAACATTTTAAAATCTATATTTAGCAGACTTAAATTCAATATAACTTGTTGAAGTTTTGTACATTTGTTTAAATTGTCTATGAAAGTATATATATAAGGATGAATGTACTTTTCAGTTTTTTAGTAAAATTGAAGAGAACAACATAAAGTTAATACTTATTGCAATAAAATTCTTTTGAACTTCTAATGTAAGTGCTATATGCAAAGTTAATTTATAATCTCTACAAAAATGAAATATTTTAAATTAAAATAATTATTACTATACCACAAGATATGTTTAAACTTAGATATATATAACTGTCTTATATTTTGGTATATGAGTAGATCACTACTTAACTTAAAACTATATATATTATTTGTCAATAAATAAATTTACATTTTAAATGAAGATATATATATATATATATACACATTTTTTTTATATAAATTATAAAAATTTATTTTTAAAAAATATAATAATTTTTATAAAAAATTTTAAAACTAATTTTAAAATTTGAGATAAAATTATATCTCTAAATTTCTTTAAATATATTTTAAAATGGAAATATTAATTGTAAATAACCTCATTTAAAAACACTGTCAATAAAAAACAAAAATTTCAAATAAACAAATCAAAGGATCATCTCATCATGAAAATCCTTCATTAATATAAAAGGAAAATTTTAAATTATTAATCAATAGTGACTGGAAATTATTATTATTAATATACCAATCCCTTCAGTCTCTAAGAAAGAGAAAAATGGGCACTTATACAATGAGGCCAACTACCCAAAACAAAATCTCCAAAGATAAATATAACACATTTTTCTTCCAGAAATAAAATATTTTTAATTTTTTTTTTTTATTTTTTTTTTTTTTTTTTTTTTTTTTTATATAGATTTGTAAAGTTATATTAGAGGGATCTGTGTTGTGGGAATGGTGGATATATTATGGTGAGAGAGCAGACTTATACCCCGCTGCCTGGAGTGGACGCCTTCTGGTTTTTTTTGTTCTTTGTGGGAATCCACTTGAAGCATTTTTTTAATTCTTTTGGTGCCGCCGCATTTCGTACACCCCCCCTTGACAACCTTACTATCAACAAATACCCAGGGGCACCAATTCTACTGGTAATAGAATAAACTACTAGTCTGATCTTGCTTTAAATTATTAATGAGACTCTTAAAATGCTGTCATCTCTTAGATTAGCTCAGTTGGGGGCTACTGAGATCTATAGGGTGTATAATGTGCATTAGATATGGAAAGAAACATTATAATTAATAGGAACAAAACAACTATAACATTTTAAAATAAATAAGTAATTGGAATTGGTAAAGTTCTACCATTTAAATTGACAAGTTATAGTCTATACCTCATCTGTTCCCATCATCCACATGCATTGAACAACCTGTACTGTGTGATAAAATTAAATTAATAAAATAAAGATGTAATGCTGATTAACTATACTGTATGATAAGTTAGAATTAAATACAAAATAAAATATAACACTACTTAACTTTTAATTATACAGTAATTTAAACTAAGTAACTGAATTAATATCTAATCTAAAATAATAAGGGAATATCTCAGGGAATTAATTTATTGTATGGGGTAATTTTAAATCTATACTTTATAACAACTACTAATTACTATCATAAAAGTAATGACACAAATTAAGTATTATTCTAATAAAAATGGTAGTAGTTAGATAATGAAAGAAATAGGGTGAATTTTGATTTCAATTCATCATCTAAAGAATAACAGAATAATATTTTTTTTAGAGAATCATTAAATAATCAAACATTTCATATACGGTTTGGATAAAAAAAAAAAACATCATCAAATGTGGACATGGTCATCATTTAATTATGGGATAGTGCAATCATATCATATTGGATATGTAAGTGTGTGTGCATGTGTGGAAACATAGGACATGAGTGGATGTCAAAGAAGAATTCTGAACAAATCTTTTAAATAAATAAAACATTTATTACAAAATAATTAAATAAACATTTGGTTTTTTAGTTTACGTGCATACATGTTTTAGAATAATTCCAACATCCATGATTAAATAGTCTACATGAAAATAAATAACAAAAATAAACTTCCTCTATTTTATTTCAGTATATGCCAGCTATCACTCTATTCTGATAAGCCTATGAAAAGAAACATTATACTGGCATCAAAATAATAAAATGTGAAACTAAACTTCTCTTATATTTTGTTTACAAAATCTATGCAGGCTATCAGTCAATTCTGATAGGCCTATGAAAAGAAACATTACACACTACACTAAGGTAACTAAGTATTAAATTTACTTCTTGGTATTTTACTTCAAATACCCATACATTACCAGTCAATTCTGATATGCTTAGGGAAGAGAAAACTCTCTTAAACACTGGCACTAAAATTTATAAAATATGAAACTAAAATTTCTGTCATTTTTACTTCAAATGCACCTCAAAATAATATGAGAGCGGTTTAAATCTTTAAGTAAGAAGTCAAGCTATCCTTCACAAACCAATTGAATAATTCTATTAAATGCTATAATTTCTTTTCTTTTGCTTGCTCATTCAAAATGAGAATGAAATATTCTGAGAGTTGATGGTATAAAACCTAAATAATTAATATGATTTGATTTGAAACAATGATTAAAGAATTATACATTAATGATGGATTTTCTCCATACCTTCCAAATTAATATTTTATGCATGCATTTGAATTATGCTACCTGTTATTAGCTAAATTTAATCAGTTTACTAATGAAATTGAGGGTAAATGTCATAATATGTATGATGCCATAGCCAACCAACCTTTAACACTAATTCTACTTCAGCTTTTCTGTGAGAAAAATCCAATTCTATCTTTAATTTATTTTCTTATCAGCAAACTATCTTACACTTGGCTATAAATAAATGATGTGAGAAACATTCCACATAAATAAATGAGGGATGAAAATACTTTATTAACTCTAATCCTTTGAATAACCAAAATACAGTGACTTCTTAGTCTATTCTGAGGCTTCAAAAAACAAGGGAAATACACTACTTGACTTCACATACTATAATTATATGAAACACATAGGCTTATTATATACCTGGGTTTTTATATATGTAATATATAAGGTACATGAGCACAAACTTTCACATGACTCACCACTCTCCACACTATCTCATAACACTGATACACTTTAACACATATATGCTGAAAAGATAAATAATTACCAATATATGTATTTCATGCTAAACCAGCAATCATCAGTTGGTCCAGATTACCATCTCTACACATATATGCTATAAGTGCTCAGATATATATTAAGATAGCCAATCCTCATACATTAATGGACAGGCTTCAATCTAATCCACGCTGCAACTCTTCAACTGAGCACTTACAGCATATATGTGTAAAGATGTTAATCTGGACCAAGTGATAATTGCTAGTTTAGCATGAAATACATATATTGGTGATTATTTATCTTTTCAGCATATATGGGTTCAAGTGTATCAATGTTATGAGATAGTGTGGAGAGTGGTGGGTCATGTGAAAGTCTGTGCTCATGTACCCTATATAATACTATAATTATCATAAAATACAACTACTTAATCAGGAAAATATAATCCATTCCTGACAAATTCAACAAACTAAAGGAGACTTTTCTCAATTCCTGACAATGCAATACATAATTCACTCATGACAAATATTCAAATAAATTATGGGAGAGTTCTCTCAATTCCTGACAGTGCAATATATAATCCACTCATGATGAATATTTTAATAAATTGAGAGAGAGTTCTCTCAATCCCTGACAATGTAATTCATAATCCACTCATGGCAAATATTCAAATAATTAAGGGAGAGTTCTCTCAATCCCAGACAATACAATATACATAAACAATTTCCTTCGGAATAGCCACTAAATACACTTGAATATAAGCATTAAAAAATAATAAATTCATTCTTCAATAAATCCTTAGTCTTTCCACTTCTTTTTGGCACATTTCATCATCTGAAACCAATAGTGGTTAAATTATTTCTACTTTAAATTCAATAATTACATAACTGGTTCAAATAACAGACAGGTATATAAACATAATAATGCATAAACAATTTCAAATCACATTTGATAAAGGAATACTGTAGTGACATTAATTAATGTTATAAAGAATATAATGAATAAATCTCTCATTTCTGATGAAGTATAATAATTTAACATGGAAATATAATAATTATTACTGAATAAGCAAAGACAAAGTAACTCTTTAATATATTTGGCATTAGCCCATAAATTGAAATAGAAATTCTGGTTTAGGATAACCAACAAATCTTTAAATTTAGAGCAAAATAATTATTAAGAAATAAACCTCATAACTTCTTAAAAATACAAAGATAAACAGTGAATTTTATGTAATTACCTCATTTCAAAATGAGCTGTTAACTCTTTAATAATAGACAGGTACGTCTATTACTGGCACACATATATAGAAATACATGTACACAATAAAATATATTAAAACAACTATTAATTACCCAATATAATATATTTCCATATTATACCTTTGCAAGACATTCTTGAAGAGAGAAATAATAATCAAATAAAAAAATCATAAGACAAATAATTTACCTATCTATCAAATGCTAACAAAAATAATAATAATCATTAAAGCTTCTTTTTTCTTTTAGCTCGAACAAAAAGTTGATTTATAGTCCATAGGTGACACATCTTATTCATGTACAAAAATGATAACGATAATTTGTGTAATCATGAATATGCATAAACACAACAATTTCCTGCAGGGAGATAAATAATAATTGGGTCCAATTTAAAAGCAGTTCAAATTTTTAGTGACTGCTAATGAAACCGCTGGCAATATCACATATGAAAATTTTCATTGTGGCAAATGGTTATTTAATACTGCATAAGTTGAGCAATAATATATTATTTAATTCATCAGATTTATTTACAGATTTATTCTAAATTTTCAAAAGTCATTCACTAGGCAAATAACTACTTAGTTCAGAAAATCCATTTAAATTCATGTGAGTTTATTAATAATATACTTTAATTAAAGAATCAAGTGCAAATGAAGAGAACAATAAAATAAAAGAAATTCACATTCAGTTTCATGCTCTTCAACTTGTTCATTTATCAATATATTTAGAGATAAGTTAATAATTCATTAATTATATGTCTAGCATTTAGTTTTTACTTTCAGATACAAATGGTTAGGTATATATTTTTGTCAATAATAATAATAAAGCATGTTATAATAGGTTATTTGCACATATCCTTCCATTTAAACTTCATTCATTTATAGCTAGTAAAAATTATGAATAAAGTCTTTGAAGTGTTTTATGAAAAAGTTCAGCAAAAATTTTCCAGCATAACAATAAAATTCACACATTCCAGTTATTTCTTTAGTGTTAGAGATTAAATCTAGGTAAATCAAACTTATAATATAGACAGACATTTCAATTGCTTCTTTAATATAAGAGATAAAGTTTAGGTAAAGTAGATTTGATATATAAACTCGCATTTTAATTATTTTTTTAATATTAGAAATTAAAGTTAAGCAAAGCAAATTTATAATATAGGCACACATATGCATCTCAAATGATAATTTTAGAACTTAACCTAGTCAATTAGAAGCAGGGAAGATATACCTTATTTCTAAAGAGATTTATGACTGCATTTCAATTTTTATTTTCCTCAGTAGAATTTCTGAGCTGTTTTCATCCAGAAACTTAAGAGAACCTTTACATTTAAGCTTGAACTATGGAAGAACCAACTTGTAGAAACAAAATTGTACTGATAAAAACCTTTTATGGAGAGAGAAATGCTGAAATCAGAAGAGCCAACTTTTTGTAAAAGTATTCTTCTTTTATACCAGATTATTACTCAAGCATCTGTTCTCCCACCAATCCAAGGTCATTTAAAAGTTCACTCTAGAAAAAAAAGGTTGCTCCTCCCATTGTATTGAGCTAATTTGTTACAGAATATGGAAGAATCTTTCTCTCTTAAAAAAGAAAGAAAGAAAATAAGAAAGAAAGAAAGGAAAATTATTTTGTCTCTAAAAAAAAAATTAATTAAATTGAACTAAGAATACAATCTTTTACATTTCTAAAATATCAAAATAAAACTAATGATAATTATTTTAGCAAATGAAATATTTGATAGTGTATTTGTGGTTTGATAATCCACTGGTCCAGTGATCTATTAATTCATTTAAATTGTGTTTAAGCTGGTTATTCAAGATATGGCTTGGGAAATCAAATATTTTGCTATAAAACATGATATTTGGTGGTCTAATGAAGTACATGAATGGAAAATGAAGTAGAAATATGGCACAAGCATACATGCACTTCTACAAATGCTGTACTATATGTATTAAACCAATCTGACTAAAATGAAAGTTTATATGACCCAAATGTACTGCACTATTTACACTATAGACTGAAATATTGAAAGCAAATAAACCAGAAAATTACCTAAACAAATATCAATACTGTTTTGCAAACAAATAAAACATACTTGGACCAACTTAAACAAAACTGACAATTTCCTTGACAAGCCACCTCTGTCCTATCATTATCACTAAAAAAATATTAAATGTTTCAAAACCTTTAAATTATATCTGCAAGTGCCTTTAAACATATTTTAGGTCGTAAATAAAAAAAAATAAATTTCATATTATTTCATTTTTTTAGTAAGATGCAATCATCAAATACAGATACAGTGCTATATAATTACAATTAATATTTCTGGTGCTTATCCAGAAGGTTACAATATAATGTAATGGGATGGGATAATAGGTGGGGTGAACCTGGGATCATGGCACATCATCACTCTCAAGTCAACAATATTTTGAATAAAATGATTTAATATAAATTTTACAAGATGTATACATAATATAGTATTTTATAAGAGCATGAGATTAGCAAATCTCTGAGAGCATTGAGAGATCAGCCAGCTACAAAAAGTATAATTAACCATATATCAACCAGCATTATCAAAAAGTAATTATAAGTAATACTAATACTCAAAATAAGTAATCACTCATCATCATGAATGATCCACAATAAAATATAATAAAATCTGTACAATAAATCAACAGTCAATCTTATGACTGGATTGAAAATGGGTTTTCTGTAGACCAGGCTAACTATTGAGCCTTTTCCAGCTTGGGCAATTATTTAACCATTAATTTGGAGCCAGAAACTAAGTGCTCATCCATCAGAATATATAAGAATCAAACAATAATGCTGGGACATTAAAACATGCCAATCATCATCAATCCATAGGCCACTTGTACTGGCCAACTATAAACTTAACTACTTATAAGACTAAATTAAAAATAAAATATAGTGCATAGGCTTTAAAGAGTATTCTCTTTTGCACCAACCAGGATGATGATTGATCATCACTGGATGCCCCAAAAGCACTAATATTTACATCCCCATTTATATATTCATCCCATGCGTGAATCTAGCTCAGAGAACACAAGCTCTATTACTGTATGTGACCAAGAGATAATGCAAACAATTTTTAACAATTAAATAAGTTTATTAATAACAAAAACAATAAATGATATTTAATGTCTGATTTTAAATAATATACAATATAAAAAAATCATATTTGTGACTGACAAAATTACTATACAAAATTTCAAATGATCACATTGTGATTTAAATAATTACTATTCAATATTCAAATTGCTACATTGATTTACATATATGTGTACACAAATGTGCAATTTCTAATATACAATTAATATATTCAATTCATATTCAATAATTATAAAAAATGATTAACTTTTACATATATGCCCTATTTCAATTTGTTACAATAATAATATTGCATTTTCCTAATTAATTCCATTTGGAAAACACATAAATTTTACACATATGTGTCTATAAACAAAACATAGATATAATTTACAATTAGTAGTTTATAAGTTCTCTTTTTTTCTTTTCAAACTAAATAAAGTCAATTTGTCTTTGACAGGCACTTGTTGATTAATTAATTATCAAGGTCTCTAAATATAAAATGTCTCTTTTTTTTAATAAATGAAAACTAAAATCATTTTATGGAATAAAAAATATATAAATCTCAAAATGTCTTTCTGCTTAATTAATTAATGCTGATGAAGTAAGCAAGGTAAGGTAGGAAAAGTGAATACATGAATTGCAGCTCTCCATGCCATGATAAGTAGACAGCCAAGAATGGACCATCATAACACAAAGCCCTATGATGTGAGAAAATATATCATTTTTAAGCACTGCACCTTCTAAGTACCTAGACAGATAATCCACAAGGAATAGTATCCAGAAAAAAATATCATGCATTGAGGCAGCCCTGCTCATCTCTTGAGAGTCTTAGGGGCTTTAGATGAGGTTCATTCATGAGACCAAGGCCTATTCATGAGGCCTACATATACACCGCTGAACTACTCAGGGAGCTTGGGATCTAGATCTAGACAGTGCCGAGTATATACTATGAAGCATTATGAACACACTGCATCCAGGCAGCCCTGCTCAACTATATACCTACCATAAACATGAAAACTACAAATCATCCATCACTTCCAAAATGTCATTTTACTAAAAAAATTATTTAAAATTTTGTTATCATATATAACTCTACTCACTACAGCTGTATATATTTTTATATTTGCTTCTCTGTCTTTAAATATGTCACATGTATATAATTGCTTCTTCAGCAAGCTGGGGTTTCCTGGGCAAGCTGGAATATTTTTCTTGGTAAATTTGGTTTTAGTAATCAACATCATCAGGGAAATTATAATCTATGTAAATGTTGGTCTGTAGTTTTTCTGTCTAGGATTATTCAAGGCAAGCAGATGTCTTGGTTTGATAGATTTTAGGTGATCAATTGTCCTCTCCATGTTTAAGGCTATGAATTTCAGCGCAAAAAAGTGGGTCATTTTCTCCATGTGAATTTAAACTCCTGTGAAGGATAATAGTAGCAGTTTCTAAATCTACTGTCTTACCTTCAGGTACATCAGTTCATGGTAACTATTCTGCCAACTCTTTGCTACAGCCAACCACAAACTGCAGCTATCTATTTTTGTCAGCTAATTGCTGTCACTTACTCAAAAATATTTAGTAGCCAAGCTGTTCTGTTCAGCTCTTAGAAAAATTACAATTCAGACTGTTCTCTTCAAAAATCACTATCCAGACTGCAGCTGACATTTTATCAGCTCTTTTATAAAATCATCTGAGGTAATAATAGCATCTTGATTGAAAACAGAGTTTTATTTTTATCACTCTAATCACTTGGAATCTATATACATGTTTTTTACTTAGGGGATTTCTAATAAATAGAAATTTTGTTTAATTAATTTAAAAATTTCAAAAATAAGTATTGTGTTTTTAAATTTCAAAATAATAATAATAATAATAATAATAATAATAATAATAATTATTATTATTATTATTATTATTATTATTATTATTATTATTATTATTATTATTATTATTCAGACCTTTTTAAAATATTAATTTCATAATGAAATTTTATTTTAAACCTAGACTTATTTAACTCTTTACTTATTATTATTTTATTTTAGGAAATATAGAAAAATGTCTACAAAAGTTTATTCTGTGTTTATTTCTACTTTTCCTTTACTTTATATATATATATATATGAGCATACTTTATTATTATGTGTGTACTATGTAACCCAACTGGTTAAAATATATATATATATATATATATATATATATATATATATATATATATATATATATATATATATAATGACAAATATAAATAAACAACCTGAATTAGAGTCTTTAAACACTGTATTTTCAGAATGACATCACAGTTCTGATGTCTATTTCAAACTATAAATCAATAGTATCTCCCTGTTCCAGAGAAGATATAAATTATTCACAGTTGTTTTTAAAATCCAAAGTACATTTTATTGATTCTGATGTTTTATATACATATCCAAATTATTCTTTCAATAGTAATTATTTAGTTAATATAACATAGCACACATAAGTATTAGTTTATATTCATGATGGTATAATGAGATATTCTTTAATGAACATGTATTATTTCAAAACACTATAAAAGAATAGATGCTAGCTTTATCTAGAATGATATAATTGCAAATTAAACTGATTCATATCTTTAAAAAATTTGATTAATCAATCTAATAGAATTACAGTGGCAGGTTAATATCACACCTGTACAATTTCTGACATTTATATTCCATTTTTAAAATATAGACAACTTTCATTTCTAATGATATAAATATTGTGATGGTTTATGACATAATTAAGCAATTGCAAGGATTTTTTCATAATTAATTGTCAATTTTTCAATTAACTGCCTAGTCCATGGACAGATAATGTTGTTTTTACCCCTCATATTTTGTTCAGTCAATTATATACTTTTAAGGTAAAAAATCATATAAATAAAGTTATATTTACTTCTGTTTAATATAAAAACAAGAGAGAGAGAAGAATGAATTCAAACTATTGAGTCTTATTTATAAAATTTTCATATTGATGACAGTGTAACTATAGTAATCCTCTAAATTTACTTTTTAAGCAATTTCTGGCAGTGTTCTTCCAATAAAAATTGTATTATTTAATTAATAACGATAAATATTTTAGAAATATTATGTACAACAAAAATTTACATTTTAAAAATGCCAATACTATTTTTTCATTTCAACAAAAACAAACAATTTACATTACATTTTCAACACATTACCCTGGAAATATATTTTTATACATATTCTCTAGTATAATATTATACAAATAAATAGGAGAAAATATATCTGAAATATAAAATATTTATTTGTATTGTTTATAATTTACTATCATGAATGCAGTAACAAAAATGATGCATTAAACAAAAAATAATAATAATTTCATCTAAACCATATACTTTATTATTCACATATTTATTTTTTTATTTTAAAATGAATAAAGTCAATTTACAATCTTATATTCCAATTAATAATAAACAATTTTATATTAATGTTATTGTTAATATTTATATTCATCATGAAATATCAAACAAGAAATAAAGAAAAAAAATTATGACTGACATCTTACCATCCATATATATATAAAATTAAAATAAAGTATAAATTTCGCAAGTTGCTTTTAAGCTTGCATTTAATGATCACTAGATGGAGCTTACCAATAGCTCTAATCAAGCTTTATTTTATAAGTGCTGAAAGAGAAAGAATTCAAAATCTCTATCGGAAAGTCTCTATCTCCAGACCAATTGGTTTCACCACAAGCTCGAAACTAATTGGTCTGGAGATAGGGACTTTCTGATAGAGATTTTGAATTCTTTCTCTTTTGGCGCTTATAAAATAAAGCTTGATTAGAGCTATTGGTGAGCTCCATCTAGTGATATATATATATATATATATATATATATATATATATATATATATAAAGTATATGTATATACAATAAATCAATGTACAATGAAAATAGTGCATAGTCCTCTTGCAGAACAATAAACAGTATTTACATTTACTGTAATATAATCAAAGCATACCAACATAATATTAGTTATTATCCATAATATGTGATGTATGTGAGGGGACTTGGAACAAAATATTATGTAATTTGTGGCTTCACTGTAGTATAATTACTTTTATATAAGTAATTCTAAATACATTTATTCATTTTTTTATAATAATGTCCATAATATAAAATACAGAAGTACACTTTATTAATTAACTAGACCTAAAACTTAGACCCATTAGATATTATTTAATTAACAATTATTAAAAACCAGTAAACAAAAAAAAAAAACCTAAGGAAAACAGAATTACGCTTTAGCAACCCTCCCACCTGTCAAAAGCACAATGGAAAAATTAATAGTATTAAAAAGTTGAGATAATACCTTTTTACTTTATCCTCAGAAAGTACATAGAGATGGCAAATATATAAAGTACGTGTATGTTAACTATATAATATTTTAAATACAATTAAATATAGAGATTTTAACATGCACTGATAAAGCAGGCAATGAAATATATCATAAATAAATGTTTTATACACTGAATGGTTTTAATATTTTGGTTTAATATTTATTAATTTTTTTTCACAATCTAAATGAAAATAGAATTATATTAATAAAATATTTTAAACTTAGATAATTTGCCTTTAAATCAAATATCAAGCTTATTACCTTCTTTTCAAATTATTTTTCATTTCATTCCTTGCTTTTTTTTAACTTTATTTGATACTCCTGTGCCAAGTGAACGTCAATATTCATCTTATCAACTTTTTCTATTAATTGTAATATCTTTAGGCAATAAAATTCTTTTCTTCATCCTAGATAAATGTAATTTTAAGTTTTTTATAAAAAAAATTGTCTTGTTTATTGCCAAAACAAATAACGTCATTAGAAAATATAGCTTTAATAATTTCGATCTTTTTTGAGATTTGATATTTCCATTGGAAACCCTTACAACTTTTCAAATCAATGAAATATTATATCTTTTGTTTTTTTACATTTCATTAATTGTAATTGATAATATATATATATATATATATATTTAAAAAATTAATATTAGATTCAAGTCTGATTTATCACTACTATTCTCTTAACTCTCTGTTCTGATTCAAGTTTTTATTCACTAAATATTATCTTTCGATATATTAAAATTAACATTTTGACGAATTAAAATTTAAACAATAAAATAATAATGGATTATTTTCCATGCATTAAACAAGATAATTATGATGTAACTAGGCAAATAGGCAAACAGCAATTAAAACATTTAATGTAATTTATACCATTGGATCTACTAATTAACAATAGCATTTGCACTATTTGTAAAAAAGCTATATTATATAGAGTCCACTTCTGTCTATTCTCTTCACTGAATAAACTTCAGGATTTTTTTTTATTTTTCTTCATAATATTTTAATAAATTTTTATAAAAAAAAAATAATAACAAAAAGATTGTGGTTATTTATTTTTTAAATAATATCTTTTTTTAATAATAATATTTCCATTCTACAGTTGAAATTTTACAACCGTTAATTTTAAAATCACTAATCACTAGTAGATAAATATTTTATTAGTCTTCAAAATGAAAACATTTATATTTGTACACCACTGGAAAATCTATTGTCAATTATATTTCGATTTGATTATTTTTTAAGTTATGTAATTCTTTTCTTGGTCAATGTATCTTATTTTGGATTTATTTTTTCTATTATTAAATTTATTAATCGTGATTAATTCCATTTTTGCCTTGAAATCTCATATTATTATGTAAATGATAATCACTTTTTCAGTTAGTAATCTGATTAACTTCTCAAGCTTTTGGGGTAATTTTCCTTGAGTATTCATACACTCCCATCTTCCATAGGAATATATTTAGCCTAATTCCAAATCGGATTTCTATTTTTTTCTCACAAGCAGGGATATTTGCCAATTCTTTCATCTACATGTTTCATTTATAATTATTTCATGTTAATTATATAGTCTTTCATGATTCATTATATTCTGTAATTTTTACATTGCTTTTCTATTGTTTCATTCTCATAATTATTTATTTAAAACTATTTATTTAAGCACATGACCATTTCTACTTTTAATCTTAAATTACTTGTATCGAAACTACTCAATTTAACTTTAATTTTATGTTTTAATTCTATACAGTTAAATAAAAGAGAGGAAAATGTAGAACATTTAGGTCCTATAACTTAATTAGAAAAAAAATAGTGATTTTAATAGTTTTACCTAAACAAAACAAAAAATATCTCACTTTAAATTTAATAATATCTAGTGAAGCAGTATATATCTGTATGAAGATATACTTGCTTCATGTTTTATTTAATTCAGCCTATCTCTGATCATGAAATAATTTAGTTAGAAATATCTGCACACTTTTATAATATGTGCGTGCATGGGTGTAAATTTTGATAGTAAAAGGGTTAAAAGCCGGTTATTCTGATCATGCCATATAAAAATCCTTTGTTAAAAGCATGCAATTAAAATAATTTTGTTAAAGAATTTGGCAAAGTAAAACAATCAATTAACAAGAAAATGTAAGCACTGCTTTTACTTATATGTGCATATAATCACAAGAAATAGTTACAGTTTCACATCCTGTGCATAATTTTTGTAATAAAAAATAAAGTACAATACACAAAAAACCAAGTCAACTGCAGAATTGTATGAGGAAACAAAATGCTAATGGAACAGAAATTAAAACAAAGACCAAAATCAAATCCATTAAAAATCAGGAATGAACCTAAGGCAAAAATAAACATATATAAACATGGAAGGGGGCATTATTATATATATATCCAGCTTAATATTTGATTGAGAGACAAGCCAAACTCTAATAAAAATTTATTTTGAAATTTATCAGCATCTATTAAACTTAGTATCCTGTTTATTAATAACT
This sequence comes from Epiperipatus broadwayi, assembly GCA_028023455.1. Classification (NCBI taxonomy): domain Eukaryota; kingdom Metazoa; phylum Onychophora; class Udeonychophora; order Euonychophora; family Peripatidae; genus Epiperipatus; species Epiperipatus broadwayi. Next base: position 477,711 of record JAQFVV010006290.1, read on the forward strand.
CAACAATCTATGATAAGTATATTTGACCAAATGTGTGAGCAGGGAGGCGTCAGCTTTTCCTAGGTCATTGCAGGGGAGTTGGCTTCCAAAGAGTTCCATTAAAATGTAGAACATCCATCTGCATCCTATCATTCCAACATTTCCAGAAATCACCAGATCATCTATCCATCTACATAAAGAAGTCCCAAAGCCACCATTGATTTGCTGATAAAATGGTTTTATTATATTTAAATATTCTAACTGTAACTTTATTTATGTAAATACATTAGGAAGTCTTAACCATATAAACCATCTATTTTATTTATTTTAAATGCTAAATCTACTGACTTAATTATTGACTAAATTAAAACTTTTATTTTATTTCATTTATGTCTATTACCTTGAAAGGTGGAGAAAATTAAAAGTTAAAGGATGATGTTTATGCTTCTTGGCTTTCAAAGTCCCAAGAGATGGAGCAAATCCAGAAGACACCAACTAATGTTTTAAAGGTTATTTTCCTAGAAATTTCTCTTTCTTACCTTCCATTGTATCAAGGAGATTTATCTGTCAATTCCTAGAATTATGTAAAAGTTACAAAGGTATGGTGAGCATATTTTATTTGATTGATTTATAAATTATGTCGTTTACTTATAATGTTCCCTGTAAATTTTATATATAATATAACTTAGATGAAATCAAAATTAATGTTATTAAGAATAAATAAATTAAATTAATGTTTTCTTTTAATAATGACTTTATACAATGTAACTTATTTAAAACTGTGATAATATATAATTTAAAATCCTATAATCTTGTAAAAGTAAGAATAATAAAATCATTTATATGTGTGTATTGCATTGCCTACCAATGAAATATATTCTTTATATAAATAAAACCACATTCCATGTATAAACTTATCTGTCTATCTAGGATCAGGTAATCTCCCTATGCCTTACCATTAGTTATTAGACTTTATAATTTAAATTTTACATAAGTAAGTGCTCATAGTTACATATTTAAAATATTATACAAAACTTTACCATTATAGTTTTTTCTATAATCTGGCACTGCCAACATAAGGCTCTGAAACCTATCTTCAGGTGATCATGGGAACACTCTTGATCAACATAAAAAAAATTTTTTGATCATGTAATGTAAGCAAACAAGAGCATGGATATGTGCATTTTTTCTGAACCACAATTCAAGGATATTTTGTTTCAAGAGTAGCAGGTTGAGATTAGTATATAGGGAAATGGAGCACTTGTATAAAATATTAATACCATAAATAATATGTTTATTTACTATCTTTTACAAATGAAGTGAGTGATTTTGACCAATAACATATACAAAGAAATGTCAGAAATAGATAGTGTAATTTCTTTTAATGAAATAAAGATGGATAGTGTAAGATTGTTTTTTACTCAGACTAATAAATGAATAAAGATGTATAGGAGATGATTTTTTTTTTAAAAAAATACTAAAATAAGAATGGTTACAAAAGCACAAGATTTTTTAGGAAAGTAAAAGAAACAATGGAACATGTTGCTGAAGAAAGATGACCAGAGGGAGCAAATCATTCCACAATTTTTTTCTTTCACCAAAATGACAAGAATTGAGTACAGTAACATAGAAACAGAGGAGGATGACTATCCAGCTCAATGAATAGACAGATTCAGAGGAAACATGGGGGAGAGCCCCATTGAGTACTTGAAAACATTAAAGGCATTTTTACTGGCTTATGTGTAGTGATATAGAAAAGATAATGGTTTCAGAAAATCACTTGGATGGTAAGAGACAGTATTGATGGGAAAGCACTGGACACCAAATAGACACCTTCCAGGGATATATGTCAGGGCAGATAAAAATGTTCTCATGTGAAGAAAAGTAACACTTGATCCATGTGGAAATATAAAAGGGAAAATATGAGAAATGTTAAAAACCAGTTTTTTTTATAAAACAGGTCAGGGTTATCAAGTCACTGATGGCAACACCCAAAATCAGATGTACAGATCATTTATACAATCAAATGCAACCCATCCCTAGATGCCAATGAGTTCCTTGACACAAACAAACATATCAAAAGAAAGGATAAAAATGCAGCAGACAGTTGAAACCCAAGAATCACAGGGACAAAGGAACAAACATAAATATCAAGCACTGAGAAAACATCCAATGGCAGAGAGCACCAGGCTCAGAAAGATAGTAACCTCACTAATAATCCAGGAAGGAGAGGAGACTGTAATGACACAGCCATAATGTCATCACTCAGTGATTAGAGTAATGGAACAGACACTGGCAGTGACCCTATAGGACAGTGGAATCCATTCATCACTGGTATCTCCAGAAATGACATAGCAGGTTGCAGAGACAAGGGAACCCTAAGAACCTGCCAACCCAAGTGATGTCTGTGATCTTAGCAAACAGAAAAATCAGCATCTCTGGCTGACCTTGCCTTCCAAAAATTGGACTGTGGACCACTTATTTGTGATGATGGAAGGACTGGAACAGAACATAAGGTTAGTATCAGACTTTCTCACTCAGCAGGGAACAGTGAACCTCCACCAAGAAATCATCCCTTTTGAGATATGGAAATAAAGGGGCCTTTGATACAGGCTACCTGCATATGAGACAACAAAACATCAAGGATAATCAAGAAAAAGCTAGACAAAGTGATGACTCTTGGCAATGTGGAGAGGCAAGCTTGGCAAAAACTGTTAACAAAGTACTCCCCAGTTTTCCCAAACAATACCAGATTAATTCTGGAATACATCCACTGCAACCAGGAAAAAAAAAAAAACCTATTTCCAAATGAAAACTACCCTATCCCATTTTCAATACTAGAAAGGAAATGGAGGGGCAACTAAGACAAATGCTTGAGTTGGGAGTCATAGAAAAGAGACCATTACCATATAACAATCTCCTCTTAGTAATAAAAAAGGATAGAGCAGTATGATTGTGCCTAGATGCCCACAGATTAAACCATATCACTATACCCAAAAAATCCCCACTCCCAATACAGAAGGTGTTAATGTGCCTGTCCAATAAAAAGATGTTCACTATGATGGACTTAATGTCAAGTTACTGGCAAATCAAATTATATTTCTGGGACTACCAGTACTTGGTATTTAAATACAATGATACACCTATCACTTTTGACAGATGCTGTTTGCCGTCCTAAACAGTTGGGCAGGATTACTGAGATTCCTAAACTCAGCACAATTTGAGGATGTAAAAAAGCACTTGATATGCTATGTGGATAATATTATAATTGCATCCCATGATAGAAGAGAGCATTTTGAGCATTTACAGGGATTCTTGGAAGAGTGTCTCAATAAAAATATAACCATCAATTTATCAAAATGTCACTTCATGGTGGAAGAAATCACCTTCCTTATATACTTAGTCAATGGGTATGGAATATGGCCTCACCCTGACAATATCACAGCTAATGAAAATTTTCCCCAGCTTACAAATCAAAAACAGTTATGGACATTTCTCAGATTGTGCCACTTTTACCACAAATTTTATAAAGGTCTCACCCAGGTTTTCATGGCTATGCTAATCTTGTTACCATAGTGGTGGTGGTCAGAAGAATAGGAGAGGGGGACTTCAGATAAATAGACATTTCCTCCAAGAGGTAGTCCTGTATCACCCAGATTTCCAATTACCCTTCTAGCTCCAAATGGATAGTAGCAAGGAAGTATTTAGGAGCAATATTATTTTAAATAGAGGAAGGCAGTGAACACAAGGCCTTATATTTTAGCAGTCAAACATTAAAAGACACTGAAAGAGGGTACACAGTAGCTGAACAGAAAACACTGGCCATCATGTGGGCTTGCTGCAAATTCCATCTATTTCTGTTAATATCAAAAGTGATTATCATCATGGATTATTGATACCTAGAGTTCCTTAACAAGGGATATCTTACCAATAAATGCTTCATAAGATGGAGCTTATTCATGCAGAAATTTGATTACCAAGTGATGTATTGCCCTGGAAGGGACAATGTCATATCTGACATCCTCAGCCATCACCCCATCACACTGACACCCCAGAAGCTGTCAGAGAACACATCCAAGTAGCTATTATAATGACAATACTGGACAATGCCATAGAAAGAGAATTACAAAACCTACAGCCATTACAAAAGGCCGACCCAAAGACCAATATTGTAATGGATAGATAAGGGACAGCTCTTAGAAGGACACAAAAGCCTAAGAAGCCAGGACCCAATATATCAAATAAGGTGCAAATTTCTGATGATTCAGGCAGTGTGTAACAAAGAGGGGAAAGTAGCAGTACCTAAATGTATAAGAAAACAGTTAATCCAACAATGCCATAACTTGCACAGGCATTACAGTCCATGAAAAACAGAAGCAGCAATACATCTACAAATTTATTGGGCAGAGATTTACTCCACCATCTTATCTGCACTGCAGAGCCTCCATGTTTGCACTCAAAGCAGGCCACCCAACCAATCATACAAAAGGAGAATCTTTTTATTCTGCTGCAAGATCCCAATAAACTCTTTGTAGTTGATCATTACAGCCCAATTACCACCTTAAAACTACTTGAAATTCCTCCTAGTAATGTATGAGTCTTTTCAAAATGTGTCATGGCATACCCTGTAAGACATGCAGACTTGTACTCCAGCAGAAGCAATTTATTGATGTAGGCAAACCCAAGGCAATCTTCTCATACCATGGGGCAGCCTTTACATCTCACCAATGGAAAGCCTGGATGCAGTGACAAAAAATACAGCACTCCCTGACTTCAATAAAATACCTTCAGTCTAACCCAGGTAAGAGGGTCATAACGGAGATAAACTAGTTATTTTGGACTTGTGTGGGCCATAACCAGAGGAATTGGGTTAAATAGATACCACAGGTGGTACAAAACTTAAACATGTCAACCAAAAAGGCAACAGGATTTACACTCACCTAGCTGCACTTTGCCAAAACAGGACCCAAGCCCCTTAAAAGCAAGCTTTCTGGTAACACACAAACCCATTGATACTGAAAGAGATTGAGCAAGATATCAGAAGATATTAATTAGCCCAGATGGTAGAATGAATAAGGAAGAGAGGAGTGCCAGGATAGAAACAGTTTAAGGAAGGGAACCAGGTATGCATTCAGGTGAACCAAGTAAGCAGTGCAGCTCAGAATCAGTATAAAATGTTTTTCCCTTTATATAATGGGCCATGTACCATATGGAGGAAATCCATTTTTGATAGAAGGCCCCCCAAAAGATTAAAAGGCACCTTCAATGTGCATGCTTTAAAATTATACTGTGACAGACCCCATGATCTGGGAGTAAGATCTCTATAAAAGAATTAAAAAGGATCATTTGGAAAAATGATCTTAGAACCACAATCAGATTTTGAGTCAGAGATACACCTTAAGTTAGACAGAAGAGCAAATAGAATTAATTAATTAAAAAAGACAATAGCATATACTAATCATATTAGAATTAATAAACTCACAAACACTGCACCCTGGCATGTTTTATTTAATTTAACCTATCTCCCATCGAATAAATAATTTAGTTAGAAATATCAGACCACATTTGTAATATGCATGTGTAATGGCATAAATTTAGATAGTAAAAGAGTTAACAGTGGATTATTCTGATCATGTCAATAACAATGCTTTGTTAAAAGCATGTGATTAAAATACTTTTGTTTAAAGATTTTGACAAAATAAAACAATCAATTAACAAGAATATGTTAAAATGTTTAAAACAATATGAGAGGAGTTGGAAGACATTAAGTAAGAAAAAGTAAGTACTGCCTTTCCTTATCTGTGCATGTAATCACCAGAAATGGTTACAGTTTAACACCATCACATCCTATGCGTATTTCAAATTTTTGTAATGAAAAATAAAGTGTAATACACAGGAAACCATGTCAGCTGCAGAATGATATGAGAAAATGAAACTTTAATGGAACAGAAATTAAAACAAAGACCAATATCAAACCCATTAAAAATCTGGAATGAACCCAAGGCAGACATAAACATATATAAACATGGAAAAGAGCATTGTTATATATATTCAGCTTAATATATAAACATATATAAACATGGAAAAGAGCATTGTTATATATATTCAGCTTAATATATGATTGAGAGACAAGCCAAACTCTAATAGAAATTTTCATTTTGAAATTTATCAGCACCTAATAAATTTAGTATCTTGCTTGTTAATAACTTAGTAATCTATGATAACTGTACCTGACAAAATGTATGAGTAGTTAATTATCAGGTCCTCCTAAGTCATTGCAGGATAGTTGGCATCCGAAGAGTTTCATTAAAATATAGAAGATCCATCCACATCCTACCATCATAACATTGCCAAGAATCACCAGCTCATCTATCCATCTACATGAAGAAGTCCCAAAGCCACAAGCAATTTGCTGATAAAATGGTTTTATTATATTTAAAGAGTCTAACTGTAACTTAGTTTATCTAAATAGTTTAAGTAATCTTAACCATATAAACAATCTATTTTATTTATTTTAAATGTTAAATCTACTGGCTTAATTACTGACTAAATTAAAACTTATGTTTTATTTTATTTCATTTATGTATATTATCTTGAATGATGGAAGGAATTAAAACTTAATGCATGTTGTTTATACTTTTTGGCTCTCAAAATCCCAAGGAATGGAGCAAGTTCAGAAGATGCCAACTAAAGTTTTTAAATGTTAAAATATAAAAATAACACATAAATTATTTTCTTGGAATCTTTTCTTACCCCAATCATATCAAGGAGATTTATCTGTCAATTTCTTAAATTATGTAAGAAATAAGAAAGTATTGTGAGCATATTATATTTAATTTATTTATAAATTGTTTTTACTTATAATATTCACCATAGATTTTATATATAATCTGGATGCAGTCAAAATTAATATTACTAAGAATAAATAAATTATTAATTCAATTATTACTTCAAGTATCATTAAATTAATGTATTCTTTTTAATAATGACTTTATATAATGTAACTTCTTTAAAACTTCAGTAATATATAATCTAAAATCATATAATGTTGTAAAAGTAATAACAATAAAATCATATATATGCATATTGCATTGCCTACCAATGCAATATATTCTTTATATGCATATTGCATTGCCTACCAATGCAATATATTCTTTATGTAAATAAAACTACATTCCATATATAAACTTATAAGTCTATCTAGGATCAGTAATCTCCCTATGCCTTAACATTATTGTGACCTGCTTAAGTTATCAGATATATCATTATTGTTAATGAATGATGCACATAGTTCTATATTTAAAATATGTCTGTTAATTGTTTATTGATATATATATATATATAGTTACATGTTTATTGATATATATATATATATAGTTACATTACTACCTTTCTATACGTGTGGTCAATGATCATTTTATTATTGAATTTTTATATATCTACATTCATGCATCCTTGTTGTCAAACTTCATAGGGCAGACCAGACACCATGTGCCCAGGTTTCTAATTCATAGATTTGCCCAGTCTGGGTTTCACAGAAGCTGGAGACTCCTTGCAAGCCCAAAGGTATGTGCCCTAGGTTAGAAGCAGATGCACATCTGCAGCCAGAGACATTCACTTATCAGCAGTGAACCATCCTATTAGATTGCCAAAGACAATCAACCTCATCATAATGCACCATTTCCTCCACTTACTCAGGTAGTACCACAATTTTTCTATTGATATTTGCTGTCCAGCCTCCAACTACACTCATTAGCAACTTCAGGTAACATGAAATCAAATCCATTCATAAGCTTTTCTTCAGTAAACCCAAGTATAATTAATTATATGTATTAGATCTAGAATAGGCTGATAAAACTTTATAATTTCAATTGAAGAAAATAGGGCACACATCATTCTATAAGCCACCATTACCTTTTATAACATTAGGTAAAGCCAGTAGATCATCCTCCTCCTGTACTTGTAAGCTGCTCCTTAATTATATTGACTTATGTAATAAATTTATAGTATCATTAATTTAACTTGTTGAGTCAGAACTAGCTATTAATTAATTATTTTAGAAACACATTCATTCGCTTAATTAACACATCATGCTTAGATCTCTTAGAAGGGTGAACCCTGAAAGCATGTAAATAAATATAAGATAAATAGAGTGATGTAAGACTTAGGAGTGCTGGTGCCTTGTCATGTGATATGTTATAAAGAGCCCTGAGAATAAGAGCCCATGTTCAAACCCTGAGTTATGTTGATCTATACAAAGAAGGGAGGCTATGTGATGTAAAGGTTGTTAATTATGTGGTTGAGACTAGGAAGCATAGGTAGGGGTTTAAATCAGGTGATATGGGGAGACCTCATGATCATTGTTTGAGAGTCTCTGCTTAATTTTTCATTCTTGTTGACTGATTATACAAAACTTCACCATTACACTGGTTACAAAAAAATTAAATTAAAATGTAAAAAAAAGAATAATTTTATTTTATTTCTAAGTATAAATTATGTCATTAAATTAAGTGAAAAATTTTTATCACATAGACCATCAAAGAAATGTAAGCAGTAATACTAACTTTTTAATTAGAATTAAATAAATAATAATAAAGACTTGACATGTTTATACTTTTTAATTTAGTTTGTAATTCTACATTAATTAATACAGAATTATACTAAATTTTAAGAAAGAAAAAAATTTATTTTGTATAAAGTATAATCACAGACAAAAACATTAATACAATTCATTTTAGTACTTATTATTTAAAATTATTTATTTTTATAATAACAAACTAATATAAAAATAGCCACAAAATAAAGTTGTTATAAAAAAAGGTAATATTTGAATATTTCAGTATATGAATTATGTAAACTTGATATTATAATTTACATTATAAACTGTTTTATAAATAAAAATATTAAAAACTTATAGAAAATCAATTTCATTTTTAAAAAATATATAAGAACAAGTTTCTAATTATTAAATAACCTAATAAAACTCCAGCAACTCAATTCTAATATTTTTGGTCTTTGAACTTCATTTAAACTTTACATATTAGTAGTAGCAGAAGAAAATTCAAAACTTAATCATTTAGATCAATAACTAAAATTTATTTTGTAAATGTAAAATAAAGAAGATTTAAACTAACATATAGAAAGAGTGCAATTCATTTGTCAGTATTTGTGCCAATCACTAATTATTTCTTTTAATATTTAAGTTTTATATCTGGGAAGAAATGATACAATATTTTGTAGTCTAATAAGTGATTAGTAATAATCTATAATACATTTAAATGAGGGGTTTGCTATCAAAGTTGTGTGTGCAAAATGTTTGTCGTACAGGGCACCACCAGGCCATTTGAACCTGGAAAATTTATATAGTAGGCAGATACTTAAGTTAAGATCCAATTTTATTTTATTATAGACCATTAGCCCCAGTCACTAGTTTGTGGAGCAGCAGAGATGATGTATACTTTATTTTTAAAGAAAGAATGATAATAAAAAATAAGAATAAGCCACTGCCAGATCAACAATACACAGAAATATTTATTTTGCACATATATAAAATTTAGAATTATTTTAATATAATGTTTACTTTATAATTTGATTTACATTTTAACTTTTGATTTTATAAGTTCGCACAGATAAATTTATTAATATTTTATTAGAGTATCAAGTATCGATAGACTACATAGATTGCACTCAAAAAAGAAAATATTCTATATCCCTTATTTAACCCTAGGCCAAAAGTTTGCAATCAAACTAACGCCAATCTATCTGATATATTGATGTATTCAATGTAGCATGAATATGACAGCACAATACCATATGGTCAGAAATATACATCTGAACAACATGGTTATTGAGAAGAAATATTACTCATCCAGTACAGGAATGCTATGTCTGTCTGGCGAGAAGAACAATAAAAAAAACTCCATAGGAAGGAATTGTAGTCCTTTTTGCCATCTTACTATCCCATTCCATAGGCTAAAGGGGTGATCCAAGGAGCATGGAATACCATCTGCTTCCAATGGTCATTGAGAAATGGAACTTATTTTGTCCAAGTGCAGCATATAATGTGATCCTGCACATAGCGGATCTTCATGCTGCATTTACTAATTACACCGATACATCTAATTCATTGACCCAATTTAACTGCAAAACAAATAACCTAAGATTTATCCTCCTTTAAACTAATATAACTTTACAAATCTATGCAGCTATTCACACCTGACTTAAATTTAATATTTATTAAAAGTTTAGCTTAACAGAAAAAAAATCATAATAAACACTTAAAAGAACAGAAAAAAAATTAATTAATGGAAATGATTTTAAAATAAATATATTCAAAAAATAATTATTAATAAATGATTTAGTTTGGTCAGATAGTAAATTCTATTTCTATTTAAATACTGGGAAAGTTTTATAGTAAAAGTTCATTAGAGTTCATAAAGTTCTTACGGTTTAAAAAAAAAAAGTTCATAGTTTCTCGTAGCTTGTAATTTGAATCCAGGGTTAATTCCCACAATGTTCTTTTCTGCAGCTGGCATAGTTCTTTGCAGGATTTTATGGCAGGACTCTGATGTCCTTGAGTCCACAATCTAGGAAAATGATATTACATTTCTTCTTTTAAAAAAACTAAAAAGATTGAAAGTGTGTCTTTTCAATCCCTTCTCCTTCAACTCTCCTGGACTTAACACATATAGCACACATAAATTATTTTCAATCTTTTCCTTTTTATATTTAAATCTCATATTGATTGGACATGACATCATGATGATGATGATCCTTTCACTTAGTCCACTTCCTGAGTCATTTTTATTGGCTATTCTGTTCTTAGTGTTTTTCTCTCCTATCTGACCTTTAATTATACATTTTGAGATGCCCAAGGACTAGTTTACTTAAGACTAATTAAAAATAATCACTTCCATTTTTTAGCCTTTTATATAATAGTAGTAAGCATTTATTTTGAAAGGCTGATATTTGAATGTAATACAATAGTATTAAGTAAATTTGTACAATCTTAAGGATATATTTTTATCTTTAAATCTTTTAAGTTTTTGTTGAAAATTTAGTTTTAAAATACTTTTTTTTAATAAAGTTTTCTTTTAATAATTTTCCATCTGTGTGATTTTATATATATACAAGTTTAGATGACTTTTAATTTTCAATTTTTAAAAAGTTTTTATTTGCGGACTTTTTATTTGTAATTTGTAATTTTACTTATTATAGTAATCTAACAGCATATATGCTTGTTACAATGTATATATATATATTACAATAGGATGGAATCGATGGGGTGATTTCATAAGGGATCTGAGAAATTGTTTGTTTATCCTCATGTAAATATATATATATATATATATATTGAAACAGATAAGCTGTTCCTCATATAAATATTCATAAGATCCCCCCCCATTCAAAAATGTCTAGCGTAATTCAGTCTAATTGGAAACGCAATAAAGTTGTGATTCGTTAAAAATGAAAAATAAAATCATATTTTTGATTTTTAGTATTGATGGATTTAAATAAAATGTTATATCATCTTTTTTTTTTTTATCTGTCTCAATAAAAAAGAAAGAAATTAATTATCCAATCATTAAAAAGAAAGAAAAAAGATACTTGAGTTAAACTGAGGCAGTATTCAAATTAGGAACGTTATCGGAAAAAAAAGAACTTTCGTCTTACACAAAGAAGCAGAACATATTGAATTTTTTTTTTTAAAAAAAGAAAGTGTATTACTTAATTCTTTTGACAAATTGAAATATAGCCTTAACTAAACCTGAGAATGGAAAAAGAAAACTTTGCTAGAGGAATTATGAAGACAATGGGGTAATTTAGCGGCTTCAATCTCTCCACGCTGTGCCATGACTTTCCATAGATGAAATAACCTGCCTTCTTTAGAATAAAATGAACTGTAAAACTGGAAGGTAATTATGTTATAGGAATGTTTAGACATCTTTACCATAAATTATAAATTGACATCATGAAATATCTACATAAAAATTATTTTTATAAAATATTAAAACATATTTATCATATGTTATGAAGTAAATTTATGAAACGGTTGCATACGTTTTGTTTAATAAAATATTAAGACACCTTTATTATACGTTATAAGGTGAAGTTATGAAATAATTACATAGAATTTGTTTTGTAAAATATTGGAACATGTTTATCATACGTTATAGAGTGAAGTTATGAAATAATTACATAGAATTTATTTTGTAAAATATTGGAACATGTTTATCATACGTTATAAAATGAAGTTATGAAATAGTTATATGCAAATTTATTTATAAAAATATTTGAACGTATTTACTATATGGATTAGAAATGCTTTAATTACTAAATGATAAGTGCTCCACAAGCCAAACAGAATTTATGTAGATGAATATACTTTTATATTTGACTAAATTAGAAATGCTTTAATTACTAAATGATAAATGCTCCACAAGCCAAACAGAATTTATGTATATGAATATACCTTTATATTTGACTAAATTATAAATGCTTTAATTACTAAATGATAAATGCTCCACAAGCCAAACAGAATTTATGTAGATGAATATACTTTTATATTTGACTAAATTATAAATGCTTTAATTACTAAATGATAAGTGCTCCACAAGCCAAACAGAATTTATGTAGATGAATATACTTTTATATTTGACTAAATTAGAAATGCTTTAATTACTAAATGATAAATGCTCCACAAGCCAAACAGAATTTATGTATATGAATATACCTTTATATTTGACTAAATTATAAATGCTTTAATTACCAAATGATAAGTGCTCCACAAACCAAACAGAATTTATGTAGATGAATATACTTTTATATTTGACTAAATTATAAATGCTTTAATTACTAAATGATAAGTGCTCCACAAGCCAAACAGAATTTATGTAGATGAATATACTTTTATATTTGACTAAATTAGAAATGCTTTAATTACTAAATGATAAATGCTCCACAAGCCAAACAGAATTTATGTATATGAATATACCTTTATATTTGACTAAATTATAAATGCTTTAATTACTAAATGATAAGTGCTCCACAAGCCAAACAGAATTTATGTAGATGAATATACTTTTATATTTGACTAAATTAGAAATGCTTTAATTACTAAATGATAAGTGCTCCACAAGCCAAACAGAATTTATGTAGATGAATATACTTTTATATTTGACTAAATTAGAAATGCTTTAATTACTAAATGATAAATGCTCCACAAGCCAAACAGAATTTATGTATATGAATATACCTTTATATTTGACTAAATTATAAATGCTTTAATTACCAAATGATAAGTGCTCCACAAGCCAAACAGAATTTATGTAGATGAATATACTTTTATATTTGACTAAATTATAAATGCTTTAATTACTAAATGATAAGTGCTCCACAAGCCAAACAGAATTTATGTAGATGAATATACTTTTATATTTGACTAAATTAGAAATGCTTTAATTACTAAATGATAAATGCTCCACGAGCCAAACAGAATTTATGTATATGAATATACCTTTATATTTGACTAAATTATAAATGCTTTAATTACTAAATGATAAGTGCTCCACAAGCCAAACAGAATTTATGTAGATGAATATACTTTTATATTTGACTAGATTAGAAATGCTTTAATTACTAAATGATAAATGCTCCACAAGCCAAACAGAATTTATGTATATGAATATACTTCTATATTTGGCTAAATTATAAATGCCTCAATTATCAAATGATAAATGCTCTACAAACCAAGAATTGTTGAGTTCAAATATTTACCAATCAGTAATAATTCATAAAATGATGAAATGCTGTATAAATCATAAATACTTGACTGCTTCTAAACTTCTTATAATGTAACAGAGTTTATGTGTAAGAATATACTTCTATATTTGGCTAAATTATAAATACCTCAATTATCAAATGATAAATGCTCTACAAACCAAGAATTGTTGAGTTCAAATATTTACCAATCAGTAATGATTCATAAGATAATGAAATGTTATATAAATCATAAATGCTTAACTGCTACCAAGCTTCTTCTCATAAAGGAATACAAAAATAAACTATTGTTGAATTGGAATATTTCTAAGCTTCTTCTCATAAAGGAATACAAAAATAAACTATTGTTGAATTGGAATATTTCCAAGCTTCTTCTCATAAAGGAATACAAAAATGAACTATTGTTGAATTGGAATATTTCCAAGATTCTTCTCATAAAGGAATACAAAAATAAACTATTGTTGAATTGGAATATTTCCAAGCTTCTTCTCATAAAGGAATACAAAAATGAACTATTGTTGAATTGGAATATTTCCAAGCTTCTTCTCATAAAGGAATACAAAAATGAACTATTGTTGAATTAGGATGTTTCCAAGTTTTTTCTCATAAATGAATTCAAAATGAACTATTGTTGGATCGGAATATTTCCAAACTTCTTCTCATAAAGGAATTCAAAAATGAACTATTGTTGAATTAGACTGTTTCCAAATGTCTTCTCATAATGAACATGTAAATGAACTATTGATAAAGAAAAAAGAACTGCTTCTAGCTCTTTCATAAGTAAAATGAAAAAAAGTAATCATGTGGATAGAAATGAACTTCATTAGAAATTGCTAATTAATTGTTATTTAATAAATTTTTTTTGTTACTAAAAATTAAATTGGTTATCCAGTTCTCCAATTTTGTTTTATTTTATTGCATCACTCACCAATTATAGCACTGGTTCATGAGAATCTCATGCTTACTGAGCTACATCTGACATAACTAGACCTTGGCCAGTCAGGTTGTAGTAAGACGGAACTCTAATGGCGCTGTTTGGAAAACCAAACATATAAATGTTTAGATGTTCCCAGTCTTTATGGTACTACATCCTCTGATGAGCAGGAAATATTGTTGTAGGAGGCATTAACATTTGCATTAGGAATGTCAATTGATAGTTCCTTCCTACAGCATGCTCATCAGAAAATTGTTACAACTGATGTAATAAAAGGGTTGTATGGCGGTCCGGTTACAATATATATATATATATCAAAAAGATGAGCATGATAGATCACTCAGAATAAACAGCCCAGTTATCTTACTAGAGTAACCATAAGTATAATTAAATATAAATTCACCAGCATTATAATAAATAAGTCATAATCACTGACTCATTCATCATCAAGAATGATCAACAATCAAAATAAATCAACAGTCAAACTTGTGACTGGATTTGAAATGGGGAAAATTATTTAAACCATCACTTGGATGCACAAACTTAAAGGCTAATCCATTAGAATATCGAACCATAAAAACAATACTGCTGGAATATAAAAACATGCTGATCATCATCAATGCTTCTGCCACTTAGTACCAATTAATGTTCTGGCCAACTATCAACTTATTTCTAATAGACCTTAAACTAAATAAAATGTAGTGCATGAATAAAGAATATAATCTTCACACCAATCCAAAATGATAATCATCATCATCAACTGGGTTCCCATACACTCATATATACCCATTTAATAATAGACCATTATGCATAAATCTAACTCAGAGATCAAAAGCTCTATAACTGTTATTGTGAACAAAATATGGTGTAATATATAATATTCTAAAAATATTTAGAATTAAGCTACTGGAATAATTTTAACAATCAACTATAAATTTATTAATAACAATAAAAACTGATATTAAGACTGCAGAATATGGCAATACACACATGAATTAAGCCTTCTGATTTTGATTAACATAAAAACAAAATTCAAGTTACTACATTGATTTACCTATATGTTCCAATATAAAACACCTACATATCCACACCCAGAAATGTGATACAATTTATGGACATATTTGGATTGTTATATGAAAATAAAATAAATGATTAAAATTTAAATATATATGTCTACCTGACTTGTATTGGTTAATGCACATAGACACGCAGTACAATTGATAAATATATTTCAATTGTCACATAAATTAAACAAATTTAACTTATTACATTTTAATTATATAGATACTTTATACTATGTTTACATAAAATGCATATATAGTATTGCAAAGACCCATGGTATAATAATTGATTAACATATTTGTATTGTCACATATAAATAAATAAATTTTAAGTTATCTTATTTTTATAATACAAATACTTCATATGAGGTTTACATAAAACACATATATATCATCACACAGATGTGCAGTATAATAATTTATCAACATATTTGAATTCATAAACTTATAAATGAAATTTATTTTTTTATAATACATAATTAATGATAGATTTAACATATATTTGTGAGTGTATAGCAAGGTGCACACTGACATTTATACCATGATATTTTATCAAAATAATACAATTATTAAAAAGATCTTTCATAATTAATTCCATTTGGAAAATTTATATAAAATTCACACGCATGGGTGTATATATAAAAATATAGATGATGTAAATTAAAATTATTAATTATCCTCTCTTTTATGGTCAATAAAAGTTTTTTTACCTTCTTTTAAAAAAATTGTCAATGAATTAGTCATTTCATTCAAGCAAATTTTTTACTTGTTTTTCTTCTAAAATATATGGATTTTAAATGTTATTTTTACTAAAGAAATTATTTAAAATTTTATTGTCATTATATATGTCACTTTTAAAATCTTATTGTAAAGAAATTATACAACATAATTCACCAGCTGTACTCTCTATATATGATGTGATGTGTTTATCTGTGATTCTTTGCATATAGACAAAGGATCATACGTATACCAATCCTTCAGCCAACTGATGGACTCTCTGGGTGTCATTATTGGGAGAGGTATAATCATGTAACTTATGGTAGTCAATCAACTCCACTTAGACTTCAAACAAGCCATCTAATACCATGTTGGCTATTGAGAACACAGAAAAGTTGGGTCTTCCTTTTAATAGTCCATGGATAAGCAATCTATAAAATTTAATAAGAATTAACTTCAATAACTCAATGAATAATTTAAATCAAAAGAATTCAAAATAATTTATAATGAGATAATAAGTTTTGAAAAAAATGGTCCTGCCCTTAGAATAAAAGGTAAATGAATAAATAGTGTATTGAACATTTATCATGCAAATGAAAGAATTTTAATGACTAAATTGAAAGCAGATTCAGTAGGTTAGTTTATGCCCCTACTACTACTAATGATGATGAAGAAGTTGAAAGAATTTATTAATGGTTAAAAAATTTATTATAGCTTGTCAATGATAAGGATATTATTTTCATGGGTAATTTTAATGTATCTTTGGGTGAACATAAAATATGTAAACTGATGTGTGTTAAGTGATATGAATTTATGAGATGAAAGATTGATTGAATTTTGTATGCAGCATGAGATAGTGATATCTAACACGTTTTATGATGATCTTAAAAGAAGACATTATCCATGGAATGGTACTGAGTCCATATAAGTTATACAATAGATTATAATATAATTAAGTAAATATATAAAAATCAGCTACCATCTAGTCATACCCTGGTGCTTATGTGGATAGTAATCAGGGGTTTATTTTTGCACAACATAATATTGTACCAGTCCACATACCGATCAACCATCTAACCCATGATCAGATTCAAATCCAGCCAAACCAAAAGATTTAACCCAAGACCAAACTGAATTCAAACCCAACTCATGAGCTCATATCAAATCAATGAATGACATATGTCGATGATCCATGACTATGTGCCAAGAAACTAGTTCAATGGATGATGATGATTAGAGACCCCTAATCTGACTCTACCAACATACAATAAAATAACTAAGGATATTTATAATTCAATTCATATATGTATGTTTGGGTTGCCAATACAGGCAGCAAGCATTAATATTAAAATAGTTATTAAATAATAAAGAAAGTTAAAAACCAAATGTGTTATATAAAATAAAAATAAATATTTTGTTCAAATTGTTTATGATTAATGTTATATATATTTTACCCCTAGTCTTTAAAAATGGGAGTTACAATTTACAATAAGAATGACAGTAGTTATCATATGTCAATAATCAATACACACTTATAGCACTTATAGAAGGATTATATATATCTATGCCCCAACAAGTAAATAAAGATAAATAAAGGTATTTGGCTTGGACAGAAATTATTATTCCAATTTTAAAAAAAAAGATTGTGAGATTCATTTTTACACATCCGCAAATCAACTCATGAAAAGCATGATAAATATCTAGGGTGTAACTTTAATATTTAACAAAGAACTTATTTAATTATAAATGAATATGAAATTGTTTGACTTTAATAAAATCAATTCATTACAATTTATGAGCATGAGAGCGAGGCTTTATTTGAACTGAGAAATAATGGTACTGGTGACTAATGAGCCTTAAGAACAAATACGAAATATGATGGCTTGTTGGTGATTTGAGAAAATAGAAGGGCAACTTGTATTTGACAAGTCTTTTGTGCTCTATGAAGGATCCATGAAACATAGGGAAAGCCAGACCGGGTCATGCCCTGAACCTTTGGTGTCCCAATATAATAATGAGCAAGTTAGGAAGTGATTTCTTCCTAGGTAACCAAAGTAACAGTAATATCACTGATGACAAGCCTAAGAAGCAGGAGATGGCTCATGTCAGCAATATTCGGAAAGTGATGATTCAATGATCATTGTATTTAATTAATGAAACCCAAATTACAGAAGGAATACTCGACATAATGACCTAATCATGTTAAAATAAAGTCCAATATGCTTAAAATAAATGTGATTAACACAATTATAAAATTATGCTAATTATACCCTAAATATCATGACCTCTTTGAATATTTATATAAAGTCTAAAATTTTAATTAGAATACTTTCATTTTATTTCCTTTATCAACCTTTAGCAAAACAGTTTAATATTATTAATATAAATAAATATTTGTGAATTCAATAAAATAGCCAGGAGCATGTCATTATCAGTCGTTAGTAAAAATGGCAAACATTTAATGAATCCTTCAACTAGATAATTAATAGAACTGTATTAATCTAGTTCTAGTGGGCAAGAATTACTACAAACTTAATATTATATTATTTTCATGAGGTAAGTTTAACAAACAGGATTATTATTGAGTTGAAGCATTATTGCCATATAATAATAATAAATGACATTAATAATTATTCAATAAATATATAATAAAGTTAGTGAAATGAACCGCCATCATAAGAAAAAGGAAAGTTAACAAAATATTAAATTTAAAGACTAGAGATAGAAATAGAGATTTACTTATACAAATTAAGACATTATAAAATGAGAAGAGCTTTTATGGTAGTTAATATAAAAGGTGGTGTAAAGTAATGTTCAGAAACTGTTCAGAAAGTTGCAGTTCATTAAAGAAATATGTTACCATTTCTTCTGTGGTTAGTTCCTTAGTTTACACAGCAGAGTCCAATTGGGTTGAAATGTAGGTGTGCATTTTAACTTATACGAATAGCATTTGGATTAATTTCTCTCAGGTTTTGGCAGCTTATGATTGGTGAGGAAAAAATTATTTTGCAGCTATATTGAAGATTTTCTAGGGACTTCAGGTCCAGCAATCAGATTCCTGAAGTTAGCCACACATCATGATGAAGACACTATAAAGATTCATAATTTAAACAGACATAGCTTCTAGTAGCAAGTTCTCTTAAAAAAATATGACTTCTCCTTTTTGAAAATTTTCCGGGCTATTTATACCTGTCCTCTGTTTTCCCGCCCATTCTGACTCTTGATGCCTTCAGACTAAAGCTTCTTACATTATCAAAGTTACAATTTTTGTTAATTGATTTCAGGTACATTCCCTCAATAAGGCTTTCAAACTCATTAACTTTGTTCATTTTCTAATTAGAAAATAAATTTGTAAATCTAAAAAAAACATTTTAATTATACATTTTAAATTATTATTTTTTTGCTAATTAATAAAAATTTCCCCATTGTCTTTGGAAAAGGATCTGAAAGCTTATCGAAAGAATGTAGTGTTTAATCACTGAAATTTAAACAAACTGACAAAAGTAAAAATAAAACATTACGACACAATGAAACTTTATAACGAATATACATTTAACTATTCATAAATACATGCACACAATACATGCAATTATAATATATATATATATATATATTCTTGCTATTAAAAGGTGTGAAGGTTGCCTTGACAGCAGTTAGAGATATTGGTTGCTAGATTTACTGTGAATGTTTAGGTGGTTACTGGTTGGAAACTAATTATATATATATATATATATATATATATATATATATGTTTTCATGAATAATTTTATCATGAAATTATTTATAATATTGGTTAGTTTAAATATTAAAGTAATTGGTTTTAACATATGTTTATATAATACTGTTTTAATTGAAACTAGCAGTGTATTGAACGTATAAAGCACCATTGCATTTGGAAGTTCACAGTTAGTGCTAGGGTTTGAAGTAGGCTACAGGTGATATATCATGAAGCTAGGATAAAACTTAGATCCAACCACAATATAAAATTTAAGCAGAAAATCATATCTATTCAAAATACATGGTTTTAAAATAAAATAAAATTTCATAACATAGCTAAGAAATTTAATAATGAAATCTTTATAGTAGAATACAGAATTGAAGAATATTAAGGCATATGTAAAGACAGTTGCTACTACAGTATTGGGAAACAAGGAATGAAGTTAGACAAAAAGGTTATGATCAGTATAAAATTTAATAAAAACAAATTGCAGAGGTGAGAAAATAAAATGGATTGATGAAATAAGTGAAGAAATTGGAAACAACATAAATGCTGGAAAGGTTAAACAGGTACATAAAAAAATAAAAATTGTTGAATTTATAGAAAAAGAAGATTTAATAATGTTAAGAAATTTGGAAGAAAAGTTTTTTTTTGAAAATAAGAGAGTACGTGATATTAGAAAGAGTATATTGAATATTCTTATAAAGAAGAAATAATAAAACTTATGAGAGATTATATAGAGGATGAGAATGTGGTTGATGAAGATTAGAAAGTACATGTAATAACAATAAAATTTGATTAGTCAATTATTAAGATAAAAAGTAGTAAGGCATTTGGTATAGATGGAATTTCAATAAAACCTTTAAAAAATTGTAGTGATGTCATTAAAAATAAATTATTTAATGTGATAAGCAGGATGTTATAAAAAATATGTAGTGCCATCAATTTTATGACTACAAAAACTATTATCTTTTCAAAAAAACGCAAATGATTGCACACAATATCTTTATTAACTCATGCCTCAAGGATTTTATTCATAGTAATTAAAAATCAAATACAAAACAAAATAGATGAGAATATGTATGAAGATCAATGTGTTTTTAAACCTGGAAAAGAAAGTAGCTAAGCAATAATGTCATTAAAATGATTTTGCAAAGAAGATTGGAAATGAAAATAAATTTTATGTGACTTTTATTGACTTAGAGAAGGTTTTAGCAACAATGGATTGGAAGTTGTTTAAAGTGATGTATAATGTAGGTCTTGATTGGAAAGATAAATGGTTAATTTTAAATTTATATGAATGTCAACATATTGAAAGAGTTATAAATAGTTGCAAAGCTAATATCAATGTAAGAAGGGATGTGAGGCAAGGTTGTCTATTATCATCATATTTATTCATAGTATTTATTAAGAACATAATAAGAATTATAAAAAGAAAGCTAAAAGAATTCAATATTCATTGTACTCATTATGCAGATGATATAGTATTATTTGTGGTCTCAATAAAATAAATGAATAAAATGCTTAAGATATTGAATATATCACATGATAACCATTCTTTATGCTTACATGAAGAGTTTTGGTTATGTGAATATTGAATATGCTTATAAAATGTTTTAAATTAAAAATAAACATTAATAAGAGAAAAGTAATGGTAATAAATAAAATCATTCATTAAAGTGTGGATTAATAATTAAGAAATTTTGTTATTTGGGAAGAATGACTTCTGATGACAATGGTTTGTCTTGATGAGATTAAAAGGAAAATAATTTAACAAAACATGTTTTTCAAAATAAAAAAGTCTATAGTACTAAAAAAAATATTGATATAAAATAATTGAATAAAATTTGTTAAAACCTTCATTGAAATATATTGACTTAAGTTTGTGACATGAGATCTTTGCAAAAACAAAAAATAAAAAGGTTCAACAGAATGAAAATATAACTTTGGAAAAGATTATCTAAAATGGTTTTGGATGGAAAAGAAGACTAATGATCAAATATTAGTAGAATTTGGAACAAAAACAGAACTACTGAATATTCTACAAATTAAAAAGATTGTGTTTTGGGGTTATATTTTAATACATGATAGGTTTTTAACAAATATTTTGGAAAACAAAATTTTAGGAAGAAAACTGAGAAGCAGACCAAGAATATTCTATCTTAAAAGTGTGATCAGTGAGAATCTTTTTGATATGTGGATATAAAACAGATTGCTGAAAATAAAACAATGTGGCTGCAATGAGAAAGCATTTCCTTTAAAAACTGATGATAATAACTTAATAACAGTTTTAAAATATTTAATAATAATAATTACCTTACTTGAACCAATGATTATATACAGGTATAAAATCTTTGAATTTAATTCCACAGAATTTATTATATTAAGATATAAAACAGTGTTTGCAGTCAAATGTAAATATCATGGGTAATATATATGTATTGTGATAGATATTTGATATTTCTAAAATATAATAACACAGGTAACTTTAAAATTTTATTGGCTTATTATAAAGATAACCAGATATATCTGGTCTATGTAAAGGCGGTTGCTTTAACAGTTTTTTTTTAAGATTTAATCTAAATTCAGTAAAATATTTTAATATTACAAAAATAAAGGTGAGCAATATAGACAGTTTGAAAGTCAATCGTAATTGGTTACATTAGCAAATTATTTTTGCTTTGTGTAATTACTTGTTTTAAATAAACTGTTCATAATCAAATTAAGCCACTAAATTAGCTGATCCAACTAAATCAAAATTAGCATGATCTATGCAATATCAAACTACATGACATCAATTATATGCTAACCAAAACTAAATGTAAATATGTTACTACAGCATCTATTTTTCCTTTCTTTTATATTACATTTCAGACATGCATAAAATAGCTTGTTTATTAATGGTGAAACAAATCAGTTTTTCATTAAAAAATATGCCTCGTTGTGAATTTGACATGTAACAGTTTTACAAAGAAACATCCATACATTCACCAATCAGATAATAGAGAAAATAGGGATTTTATATAAAAGATATTATCATTTAAATTTTGTACCTTGTAAAGGAAAATTTTACAATTCCAACATGTTGTCTCATATATTTTTAGGCTTTTTAAAATCTTATATCAATTTTAAAAATCATGGTTTTCTATTTAATTTTAAATGTACATTTGTGACAAATTTAAACATGTGAATAAGCATTTTAAAATAATATTAATAAAATAATAATTATAATAGCTTATACATAACATTAAAATAATTTAAAATAGTGGCATAACCCTTAAATTTGATATTTGAATGTGTGCAAATAAATGTTATTTTATGTTTCTCTGATATATTTTAAATGTAAAAGGCTACTTTTAAAAAGATGTAAATAAAATTATTATTTTATAAATAATATCTATATGAAAACAATAGAAAATAACATAAAAATGATTTATTTTATCTGTAATTAAAATATTTATTTTAGCATCATAATTTGTACATTTTATTTTAGTGATATAAATAATAGTTTATATAAATATACTTTTAAAGTATTGTTTTGGAAATTGGTAATAATTTTCCTATGATGGGCACTATATTTATTTAAAATCATTATTATCATTTGACAATATATTTGTGTCTATAAAAACTGCATAAACTTTTTGTGTAAAAAGGTAAAAATATATATATAAAAAATTTGAATGGCATTTCTTTACAAATCATTTTTTTCTTAGGCAAATGCATCTCAAAATTTTCCAAAATGATTAACAAAATATCTGAAACACTATAAGTATAAAATGCCCAGTATAGACTTAAAATATTTTTTTCGAAATTAAAATTTACTAAACTACTCAAAGCCCAAAATATTCAAATATTCAGCTGCTTAAAATTATAAAAGTAAATATTTAAAAATTTATTATCATATAAACACCCGTATTTTGAATATTTTGTTTTGAAAATTTTTTTTAATATTTTTCTTAAAGAAAAGTAAATATTTGTGGGATATATCTTAAGGAAAAACATAATTATTTGCTCAAACATTTTGAAATGGAAAAAAATAATTTATTTTGGCTATAACACCAGTCGATTTATTCAAAAACATAAAATTTTATCATCATTTTCATGACATGATAGGATAAACTCTTATATTGACCTTTGGGATCTCCACCATAAAAGCACGAAAGGATTTTAAATTACTTTTACACCATTTTTAAAAATCTCTACTTGAATAAAAATATCTACAATGTGTCTTCATAAAGTGTAAAGTCTTTTGAAAGAAATTTGGTTAACAAAATATTATTTCATGTATCATTATTACTATTACTATTATAATTATTATTATTATTATTATTATTATTATTATTATTATTATTATTATTATTATTATTATTATTATTATTATTATTATTATTATTATTATTATTATTATTATTATTATTATTATTATTATTATTATTATTATTATTATTATTATTATTATTGTTATTATTATTATCTATTTTCATTATATTCACTAAAATAAAAGTTCTAATAGTAGGGGGAAAGGTCATACATGGATATACGGATAGTATTATTTAAATTTTGTAAATATATTTTAAGATTGATGCCTTATGCATGTGTGTGAATTGGTGTTGGAGAGAAGTTGCAATAAAAATTGATTATTACAATTAAAAGCTAAAAATATATTTATTACATATTTTTTATGTTTTATTGATATTAAAATTTTAGTCTCTTTCTTATGTTTAACTGTTAAAGTATATCCAAATAAAAAGGCTATGTTAATAACTATTGCCTTTTGTTATTTGAAAGCATTGGAATAATACAAAGTATTCTTATGTTTTAGAATTATAGATATGCTAATAGTTTAAGAAGAATTATCTGTATAATTAGATTATTTCTGTGGTGATGAGTTTTCATGCCATTAAATACCTATGTTAAGTATATTTTAGTCCCCATGGCCATAATATTTGTAGTAGCGTTGTATAATCTTAAAGTAAAATGAACCTCCTGATGATTTGCATTTTTAATCTGTAGAAGGTAAGTAATTTCATAGTACCACAAGAATTTATATGTTTCAATATATACAGTAAATACTTTATTATCTTTATGAAGAAATAAATAAAGTTTACATAAAAGAGATTCATATTGTGTGAGATCGTTAGTACAATAATAAATGTCAGATAAATATTATTTTATATTAGTTGCTTAATAATTAGCTAATACCAAAATCTATTTAATACTTGCATAACAACCTTCTTTAATGAACTGTTTTTCTTCCAACACATATAGATACATGTATTTATTTTTTGTTAGCATAGTTAAAATTTAGATAAGCTTTTATATTTAACAGGTATTCAAATTCTTAGATATAGAATTTGACAAAAATTTAATTTATTATTGTTATAATTTTTTTTATTAAATTATTTTGACTTTAATTTTTGTGTTTTCCACTTTTCATCTAATTGGTAACTTGTTGGCAAATAATATTATCATATTACATTTAAAGATACACTGATTTTTATAAGAAATATTCTTAATAAATATCACATGATCATCATTTCTTAAGTTTACTTATTTGTGTGTGGCAATATGTATAATGAGTTTTGCCTGTTTTAAATATTCTTGATATTAGTCACTAATATTGAAATATATAATTTAAATATTAATGCTTAGTTTACTGTAAGCCATCTTTGTTATCTGTCGATAAGTATTATTAGATTTAGAATTTAATAATAAAACTCAAGAGTCTTGTTTATTATTATATTCAAATATTTTAAAACTCCAAGATAACTTTATATGATATCTTTATATTTTAAATCTTGGAGAGAATCCATTAGCCATATAAATATTACTTGATTTGTTTACTCTGGATTACAGAGTTATATTTAATTTCATAACCCTGATATATTTTTTATTAATACATATTTATAGTGTTTTCTAAATATTGGATTAAATTAAGAAAGTTGTTAGCCACATGTTGCTGGTAAAGATGAGTTTGACAGTTACCATTCTGGCTTTATACTAGCTGGTTGCTTAATAGAGAAGTATTATTGGTATTCATAAGATTTTTCCAATTACATATATTTATATATATATATATATATATATTGAAGCAATCAATCCTAATTGACAATTGAGCTTCATGGTCCTTTATATTTATCAAGTTACTAATCCATGTTTAAACCTTACATTCCATCCTGCTCCTATATTCATGTATATCTATTTTATGTATATGTATGAGATGTGCACCTAAAAAGTTATAAAGTTTAGCTTTTAATATTTTATACTATTATTTATTATTAATTCTTCTTATTAAAATCAAAATATATAAGGTGCAGCTCAAATATATATATATATATATATATATATATATATATTTTGTGGTTCATCCGTGTTAAAAACTTTTAATATCAATTTACTGGCGTTTACGACTTGGTCACACAAGCCATCCACAGAGTTATAAAAAGGTAGAAAGACGGTTGTAGAGGCGCTACAATCACTGGTTTGAATAAAATATTAAAAATCCCACCAATAGCAAAAATGTTAAATTTAAGAATGTTTTTTAAAGAAATCTTTCCAAATAGGAGGAAGTTTGCACGTATCATCTCGCTTATTGATACAATCTGGCCTTTTAAGTATCTCAATGGCTTCTCTGATTTTGCATTGGTAGAGATTATCACATCTGGATATGATCCTGGTACTAGAAAAATCTATTTTATGACCTGAATCTATAGTATGGAGTGAGAGTGCTGATGATGATGAGTGTTGTTTAACTGCATTAGCATGCTCATCTCTCCTAACACTGATGCGACGATTACTCATACCTATGTAAGAAGCTTTACAATTTTTACATGAGATTTGATAGACACCATGAGATTCAAGAGGGATTGAATCCTTAGGCTTGGTTATTATATTGCTGATCTTTTGATGAGCAGAAAATGCTGTATCTATATTATAGCGTTTTAATATACGTCCGATACTGTCTGTAGTTCCTTTTACATATGGAACACAAATCCTAATAGCTGACTTATCATCTTTTTGTTTCCTATTTTGTCTATTTTGGGCTTGAAATAAGGGCTTTTTTTTTATAAATTTGTAATTATAACTATTTGCTAATAAAACACTATTAATATGATTTATTTCTTCTTTCAGATGTGTGTCATCTGAAAGGTTAATTGCTCTATTTAAAAGAGTTTTGGCTACAGAAACTATCTGAGTTGGGTGATGATGAGAATGGAAATGTAAATATCTGTCTGTGTGTGTATCCTTTCTGTAAATAGAAAAAGATAAACTATTTGGTGTTCTGGTGACTAGAACATCAAGAAAAGGGAGTTTTCCATCAGACTCTGTCTCCATTGTAAATTTAATATGAGGATGCATATTATTTAAATGTAAGAAAAAATCATCTAATGTATTTTTTCCATGTTGCCATATGACAAAAGTGTCATCTATGTATCTGAGCCAAATGAGAGGTTTTACAGATGAAATTTCGGTTTTAGAAAAAGGTTTCAATTTTTCTTTAACACCTTCCCGGATACACCTTTTAAAAAAATTTCTATAATGTTAAATCACTCTTGATAAAATTAATTCTACATCGTTTGGTTACTGAAGAGCTAGAGTTTGAATTTTGCTTTAACACCTTCCCGGATACCTTTGAGAAAAATTGTCGTAATGTTAGGATCAGCTCTTAATCGATCAATTCCATCGGCTGATTTAGCTAAACTGAGATTTGTAATAATTTTTAAAAAAACCAAGCTTCCCTAAATATTTTTTCAAAAAAAAAAAACCAGCATTAAATAATATATAATCAAGGACCAAATCAACTAAGCTTGTACTTAAAAATAATTTTCAAAAAAAGAAAAGACAAGCATTAAATAATATAAAATCGGACAAATCAGTTGTTGTGCCAGCAGCTGATAAAGGTAATGGCACAGTTGTAATGGTCGTAACATTTAATGGATCCTGTAATACATTTAAACCATACTTCAGTGAATAAACTGCTTGGTGAAACTATCAAAAAAAAATCATACTACATATGGAAAAAACAACAAAACGCTATAAACTATCAAAGAAATCATACATATTGGAAAAAACAAAAAACTTCTTATAAATAAATCACTATTGAAACAGAGATAAAAAAAATAAAATAATCCCCTCGTGAAAAATCTTGTGTCTCTCCAAAATTTTATGGACTTCCAAAAGATTCACGAACCAGATGCCCCTCTTCGTCCAATAGTAAGTGCCGTGGATTCTCCAACTCTGTTTTAGCTAGATTCTCATCGGATTTACTAGTAAACCACACAAATCCCATCTATTAAATCATATATTAAAAACTCTCTTCAATTATTTCTGTTTTACAGAGTTTAAAAATTAATGCTAGTGACATTCTGGTCAGTTTTGATGATCGTGTCTTTGATTACAAACATTCCAATTGATGAAGCTTTAAATATAATCTCTTGGCGTTGCAATTTATCAGACCATATTATTGCTTTGATTAAACATTGTCTCTTAAATACATATTTTGTATACAATGGACAACCATTACCTAGACAAGTTTTTGGTACTCCTATGGGCTCACCTATCTCAGGAGTAATAGCTGATTTATTCATGGAATATATAGAACCCTAAATTGCTTTAGAATCATCATCTTTAAAACCTCTCATTTGGCTCAGATACATAGATGGCACACTTGCTTGCCATCTGCGCAACATGGAAAAAATACATTAGATGATTTTCTTACATTTAAATAATATGCATCCCCATATCAAATTTACAATGGAGATAGAGTCCTGATGGAAAACTCCCTTTTCTTGATGTTCTGATCACCAGAACCCGCCAAATAGTTTATCTTTTTCTATTTACAGAAAGGATACACACACAGACAGATATTTGCATTTCCATTCTCATCATCTTTCCAACTCAAGATAGTTTCTGTAACAAAAACTCTTTTAAATAAATGCAATTAACCTTTCAGATGACACACATCTGAAAAGAGAAATAAATCATATTAATAGATCATTGTACTTAGCAAATAGTTATAATTTA
Source organism: Epiperipatus broadwayi (assembly GCA_028023455.1). Classification (NCBI taxonomy): domain Eukaryota; kingdom Metazoa; phylum Onychophora; class Udeonychophora; order Euonychophora; family Peripatidae; genus Epiperipatus; species Epiperipatus broadwayi. The sequence continues at coordinate 506,923 of JAQFVV010006290.1, forward strand.
CAAATTTATAAAAAAGGCCTTATTTCAGAAGCCCAAAATAGACGGAAATAGGAAACAAAAAGATGATAAGATCAGCTATTAGAGATTTATGTTCCATATGTAAAAGGAACTACGGACAGTATCGGAAGTATATTAAAACGGCTATAATATAGATACAGCATTTTCTGCTCATCAAAAGATCAGCAATATAATAAAACCAAGCCTAAGGATTCAATCCTCTTGAATCTCATGGTGTCTATCAAATCTATGTAAAAAATTAGCTAAGAAGCTGCTACATAGGTATGAGTAATCGTCAGCATCAGTGGTGGGGAGAGATGAGCATGCCTAGTGAGGTTAAACAATTCTCATCGTCATCAGCCTCTCACTCAATATTACAGTTCAGGTCATCGAAAAATAAGGATTTCTCCTAGAAAGTATTCAGGATCATATCTAGATGTGGTAATCTCTACCAGTACAAAAAATCAGAGAAGCCATTGAGAGATACTTAAAAGAATAGATTGTATGTCAATAAAGCGAGATGATCTGAATGCAAAGCTTCCTCCTATTTGGAAAGAATTTCTTTAAAAAAACATTCTTAAATTTAACATTTTTGCTATGGTGGGATTTTTAATGTTTTAGAACAAATCAGTGATTGTAGCGCCTCTACACCAACGTCTTTCTCCCTTTCCTTATAACTCTGATGGATGGCTTGTGTGACGAAGTCGAAACATCAGTAAATTGATATTAAAGGATTTTTAAGCACGGATGAACCATAAAATATGTATTTTCTATATTTAACTTGGTGCAAAATCTTCGTTTTAACATTACTAACCTCTCTGGGGGGAGGAAATTTTCAAACAGCTGCGTATGTGTTGAAAGAAGCGATGGAGTAAAGTACCAGCAGTTACTTTGTAATTTATCTTTTTGTTAGCGTGCAAAAATCACAACGTTATACCACTGCTGCCATTAGTATTCACAAGAACAATTTTACATAATGTTAAATAAAGATCTAAGAAAACAGCAATATTATTTTAAACTCCTTTATTCAAAAGCTAGGAAAAATTTAAAGCCAAATTGATAAAATGATGATAACACATTTACGTTTATTCCTTAGTAATAAAATACATCTTTAGCGGGCTAGTTTTGATCGTGTTACAGAGTTTTAGATCATTTAAGATCCAATTGGTAACAACAGCTCAAAGAAAAATTATAAATATAATTGAAACACAATCCCCAAACATTATGTGTCCCGTCAAAACGATTTCTGATTTACACAAGAAAGCCTCTACGATAGTACGGTTTTAGAAAAGGTTTTCATTTTTGCTTTAACACCGCTGCGGATACCTTTTGAGAAAGTAATATAATCGTGAATCAAAGCTCTTGGTAAATTGATTCTACATCATTAGATTTAGCTGTTCAGATTTATAATATTTCAAAAAGCTAAAGCTACAAAAAATGATTTTTCAAAGAAAACAAGCATTAAATAATATAAATCGGACAAATCAGGTGTTGTACTTCTGCTGATAAAGGTATGCCACAGTTGTAATGGGTGATGACAGTTTACCATAGCAAAAATTTAAGTCCAGCAGTGATCGCTTATAAACTATCAAAAAGAGATCAATATATATTTAGAAAAAACAATAAAAGCTAATGCAAATAAATCACCTATTAAACAAGAGATAAAAAATAAAAATGATATAGTGAAAAAATCTGTATCCTGTCACAATTTTATGGACTTCCAAATTCACAATAAGATACCCTATTAGTCCAATAGTAAGTGCAATAGGTTCTCCAACTCATATTTTTAACTTCAAGATACTTGCTCGGATTTTCATTAAATATACAATCATCTATTAAATCATATATTAAAAGCTATCTGTTTTATTTTCTGTTTTACAAAGTTTAAAGGAATTAATGCTAAGTGACCCATTCTGAGTCAGTTTTGAAGTCTTCTGGTATCTTTGTTTACAAACATTCCAATTGAATCAAACTTTAGCCTAATCTCATAGCGTTGCAGATTTACAGACCATATTATTAACTTCCAGATTAACGCTTCCATCTCTTCGTCACATATTTTGTATACAAATGGACAGCATTACAGACAAGTTTTTGAGCCTCCTATGAATACTATCTCGGAAGTAATAGCTGATTTATTCATGGAATATCTGGAAAGCTTCGTGCTTTAGAATCATCATCTTTAAAGCCTCCTCATTTAGGCTCAGATATGATGACACTTTGTCATATGGCAGCTTATGGAAAAATACATTGATGATTTTTCGCCCCATTTTAAAATAATATCACGTCATATATTAAATTTACAATGGAGCAGGTGTTGGAAAAACTCCTTTCTTGATGATTTCGTCATAAGAACACCAAATAGTTTATCTTTTTCTATTTACAGAAGGATACCTGATGATATTTACATTTCATTCATCATCTCATCATAACTCAGATTAGTTTGTACAATAAGCCTCTTTAAATAGAACAATTAAAGCAATACGTA